>SSNP01000038.1:1645108-1674015 GCA_006937955.1 Pachypanchax playfairii | reverse complement strand
TTTATTTGAGAATCCGGGTTCAGGAACGATTGTCAGTTTTGTGATAGATGGATTGAGTGTCTGTGATTTGCTCCTTCAGGATTCTGTGTCAATGTGGGCTGGACGTGTCGGCCAAAGACTTTGACGGCTGGACGCCTCTCCACGCTGCAGCTCACTGGGGTCAGGCGGAGGCGTGTCGCATTCTGGCTGAGCAGTTCTGCAACATGGAGGCTCGCAGCAACGGGGTGAGGCCCAGAAAATAAAACTCCTCTTGGTTTTGTGTGCTTTTAATGTGAAATCTGACTTTCGTTTTTATTTCCTGTGTGACTGGACCTTTTTAGGGTCAGACGCCATTCGATGTGGCTGATGAAACTGTTGAGGGGCTTCTGGAGGAGTTATCTCAGAAACAAGCCAACGTAAGACAGAGCTTTTATTGTGTAGTATAAAGTACCTTCTGAAGATTAAATGATGTTTTTCTGTCTTTTAGTGGCGTAACGAGCGTTCCATATCAGAGCGACAGAACCAGACGGGACCCAACGCTGCAAACGCACAAAACAAGCGGCGGAGGTTAATATCCATCTTTCACCAGTCAAACGCTAAAATGTTTCTGATCAGACGAGGCGCTTTGACGCGGGTTTATATTCAGTAACAGATCTGAACAGATTGTAATGAATAAATGAAGGATTGTGTAAATGACACCTGAAACACCTTCTCAGGTAAAGTCACATTTATCTTCCTTCTTGCTTCCAGGAGTTCGGTGTGCAGGATGAGCAGTAGAGACAAGATGAACGTACAGGATCAGTCTAAAGAGAGGGGCGTTTCAGGAGGTCTGGAGCTGAGTGAGGAGAAGGAGACCAGCCCCGGTAAATCACTTCAATCCTGACTGTCTATAAATGAACTGAAGACCTGAGTACTAACTGGTGCTCCGTGTTCGGGGTCTTTCTCCTCAGAAAGCTCCATCGTATCCAGTCCAGACTCCGAGAGTGTGACCACATCTACAGTCAGTCCTGCTGACAAGGTAAAATCCACATCACAACCAGGGGTGCAGTCTACTTCCTGGAAAACTGCACCTGAAAACAATTTAACTGATTTGAAATGACAAAGAAACTGAACTCCATCCCTTCACTTCAAAAAACTGTAATCTCAGCTGTTTAAAATAAAATAAACAAAAAGAAGACGTGACTGTTTTAAATGAAGTCAANACAGAAAGATTTCAATTTCTCAGAATCGTCTGATGCTGAATGAGCCGAGATCACGGTAGTCATATAAAAATACATTTAATTATAAAACGCTTTCAATTAAAGTGATTTACAGAGAAAAAAATACCCGCCACATACACATGGACATGCACACAGACATGTACATGGACACATGGACACGGGCATGTACATGGACACACAGACACATGGACACGGACACACATGGACACGGACACATTGATATACACATGGACACGGACACATGGATATGTACATGGACACAGACATGCACACAGACATGTACACGGACACATGCACACGGACATGTACACGGACACATGCACACGGACACATGCACACGGACATGTACACGGACACATGCACACGGACATGTACACGGACACATGCACACGGACATGTACACGGACATGCACACGGACACATGCACACGGACATGCACACGGACACATGCACACGGACACATGCACACGGACATGCACACGGACACATGCACACGGACATGTACACGGACACATGCACACGGACATGTACACAGACACATGGATATGTACACAGACACATGGACACGGACACACATGGACACGGACACATTGATATGTACACGGACACATGGACACGGGACGGACATGTACACGGACACATGGACACGGGACGGACATGTACACGGACACATGGACACGGGACGGACATGTACACGGACACGGGCATGTACATGGACACACGGACACATGGATATGTACACAGACACATGGACACGGACACATGGATATGTACACGGACACATGGACACGGGACGGACATGTACACGGACACATGGACACGGGACGGACATGTACACGGGACGGACATGTACATGGACACACAGACACGGACACACAGACATGCAGATGGCCACAGTCAGAAATGATTAAAAAACCGTGTCATGTGTTTTATATTTTGGAAAAAGTTCGATGTTTTCTGTAGAAAAAAACTTACTGAACTGGAGATTTTTTACAAATTCGTGTGATTCATGTGACGAGTTTTAAAATCTGATCAGGTGAGGGAAACACCTGTTTACTTCCTGGAATGTTGTTTTTAACTGAGGTTTGTGGTGCTTTTGGCTGATGTGTGAAGCTGTTTTCATATGAATCGTGGTGACAATGATGTCACAGATTAAGAGATTAGAACGTGTTGTTCTTTTAGATCTGGATTGTTGACAGGAAGGAGCTGTTCCTTTTTCCTCAGTTTTATTTTACTGAAAAAGTTTTATTATAAAGGTATCTGACATCTTTTACCGGAATTTATGACCTTTCAGTGTGAAACGAATAAACACAAATCTATATAATATTTATCTACTCTTTAAATAATGTAATCTGGGAGTTTAAGTCCAGATGTCTGTTTACACATCTGTATTTGAACAGATAATTATCAGCAGCATATCGATTGTTTCCATCTGATTGGATTTAATCTGTTGACTTCTTATTTGTTCTGATCTGTCCAGACGCCCGAGGAGAAAGAGGAGGAGGAGCAGGACAAGGAGAGCCGGACCGCCAGGGTCCAACCCACTCCTCAGACGAAGGACGCCGCAGCCGAGAGTCCAAACGCCGACAAGAAACCACAGCAGCCCAAACAGTACGAGATCCAACTCGGTTCCAGCTCGACTGTCTCTCTGTGATTCAGCGTGTCGCGTCCTGATGATGGACGGTTTCTCTGGTCTTATTTACTTGTGATGTTTGTGTTTGTGTTCAGATTTCAGGCTCCAGTTCGAGACGAAGAGTCCGAGTCTCAGAGGAAAGCTCGGTCTCGCTTGTTGCGTCAGACACGTCGCTCTACGCAGGTACGTCTTATTACCAGACACACCTCTGCAGTGCTGGACTGAGCTGCAGGTGTGACCACACCTGTGACCAATTATCACTCTGATTTATTTATAATCCAGTTGGATGAGTGAGCTCTGACATTCTGTTTGGAGTTATAGTGAAATTATAAAGCAGCTGTTATGTCATCAGGGTGTGACGCTGACGGACTTGAAAGAAGCAGAAAAGAACATCAGTAAAGCTGCAGATCCTCCACCTCGGAACGTCCAGTCTGTGAGCCCCATCGTCACCGTCACACCTGCTGAACGAGGTGAGTCGGGACGGACAGCGCAGGACGGTCCAAAATGTCTTCAAGTGACCGTTTTACATTCTGAATGAAATTACCTGATTCTAACGTTAGTTTTCTTTTTGAATTAAAGACAGTAAAAGTTTTAACTACAGCTTTTTAAATTAAAGTCTGATTTAAGACGCCAGATGTTTTATTTTGAAGAGAAAAGCTTTTCTGCTGTAATTCCTGCTGCAGTGCATTCTGGGTAGTGATCTTGGACTGGAGCTCATCACTCAGAACAGGACTCGATTAGCTCGATTAGCTCTGAACTCTCAGGAATCAGATTTTTTTCCCTGGTCAGTAAAGGCATCGTAGGTTGGCAGATGTTGTGTTTTCATCTTCATGGTGGACGTTCTTGTAGATTTAACTTATTTAAATCTGTGAGCTGTTTTTAAAACTGAGTCAGAGGAAGTATAGAGGGTGTGAGAAGCTTCTAATATAAACGCAGTTCCCTTAAAGTTACTTTATCGGATCTGAGATTAGGAGAAATTAGATTTTTGTGTGTGTAAAATTGTAATCAGGATTAGCAGGTTATAAATGAGCTGGTGGATCTCTGCTGAATCAGTTGGAACCTGTAAAGGTTCAAGACAGCAATGAAGGAGTTAATCAGAGTTTCTATAAAGAGGAAACATGTCTGAGATGTTGGAGGTTCAACAAACAGTCTGGGTTCAGGTTCACAGCAGAAACTGTTTATAAGGACCAGGTTTAATTTATAAAACCAGGATCCATCAAACTGCTGACACACGTTGTCCCGATCCCTCCAGAGTCACTCGTGAATATTTATTCAAACTAGCTGCACGTCTTTTGTGTCTGATTTTATCTGTCAGATGTTTGTTTCTCAGCTGCATCACAGTTTAAGGTGATTTAACCTGCAGGGATTTTAGTGTTTTTATGTGTTTTAAGTACTTTTTGTTGTTACTCGTATCATTTTCCCATGATGTAGCGCTGATATTATCAGCCGATATGGGGGTCCAGGGTGATATCAGCTATCGGTAAAAAATTGCAGATATTTTCCAATATTTTTTATTTCTGCATCTCCATTAATGAGAGTGCTCAGTTAAAAATGTAAATAAATGTTCATAAAATAGATAAACTTGTCTATTATTTACACTTTTTGGAATCAGTGAATAATTCAGATAGTTCATGATGTCTAACAGGTAGACATGAACTTAAGAAGGAGCTTAGAACGCAGTGTTTTAGCTTTTTGACATTTTTTCAGGTGGATGGATTTCTCAGCTCTCGGCCTGCTCTAAAGTCTTTATATCGGTATCGGTACCAAAAAATCCATATCGGTCGGGCCCTAGCGCTGATGATGAAAAGGTGTGAAACCCAAACCTGCTGCTTGCATCATTTCCTGTTAAACTGCTACTTTCATCTCATTTCTGTTTCCCATAAACAAAAATATAAACAAGATGCAGCTTGTGGGCGGAGTTCTCATCAGGAGAGTTAATAAAAGACAGAGACTTTTCTCACCTCCTCTCAGGCCTGCGGTCTGGTTTGGGTAGAGTGGACACCACCTTCTCGGTGGTTTCTGCAGATCCTGTTTCAGATGTTCTCATCCCTCCACCCTGTTCTACCTCCTTTTAGTCTAATGGGGAACTTCTTGTCCACTGTTTTGTTGTCGTGGTCCAGATCTGCTCTCTGGGTCTTCTGAAGACCTGTAGGACTCCAAAAGGAGCAAAACGTCAAAATAAATAGATAAATAAAACCTTCTGAGAGTCATAAGAACTGTTGATCAATTCAATAATTCAATATTAAATCCAGTTTAAAGATCAGAAGGAAGTCAGACTGTTTTTAAGGATTGAACCATATTCATATAAACTGAATCCACTTTGACCAGAATTAAACCACTTCCTTCCACAGTTTTACAACTTGTTTCCGTGCACGTTTGTTTACATCATCGTTAAACCCTGAAGCCTGCCCGTCTGTTCTAGTCTCAGACCAGAGACTCGGACGGCTCACGGTTTTCTGTCCATCTGTTTCAGAGTCGGACCCGGTGAAGCAGGTGGAGTCAGAGGGAGATAAACGGCTCGCAGCAAAGGACCGGAGGAGGGCGAGGAAAGAGAGACGCTCCACCGGCATCGTTCACCCAGGAGAGGTAAGAAACAACAAGTCCAAACGTTAGCAGCTGGTTGAGAACTAAGAACCAGGGGGAGGACGATGAAGCAGAAGCTGTTATTCACTCAGTTGAAGCGTTTTAAAGACGTGATTTTAGTTCGTGTCCTCAAGCTGTTCAGTGCTCTAAAGTATTTATTCATACATTTTAACTCAAATATGAAATCTAAACTGTTCCATTAAAATCTGCTCCCTCTGAGTTCGTGAGCGGTGCTTTGAGAGTCACACTCATCACTTTATCACTTCATATAAACTTTACAGTTTTTAACTTGTTGAAAGCAACGCATTGTTAAATGTGACAAACTGTAGCTAGTTTGATTTTCTGGAGGCGCCTGCGATCTCGAAGATCTGGGTGAGTTTTCTCACCTCTGCAGAGCTGCAGCCTGACGGCAGCTGTGAGCTGCACAGACAAGTTTCAAGTTTCGGTTAAATCTGAAGGTCTGATTGTGAATTTAATCACTTAAAAAGGTGAAACTTGATCTCACTTTTTAACTTGGTTGTTTAAACCAAAATGTTTTTCAATAATATTCATCTTCATTAGAATCAAGACGTTTTTCTTCTGCCATGTGAACGTCACGTATTAAAGCAGCATTTATTAGAAACATTTAGACTTTTATTAACACACCGAGTTTTATTTCTGTCATTAAAGAAACTTTAACACAGAAGTGGACAGAATTAGCTGGTATCTTCTGCTAAAGAAAGAAAAACCCACAACGTTCACAGAAACAACCTGAAACTAACAGAAGTAGAATAAAACTCTGACTGTTTTTCTGTTTTGGTTCGACATAATAATTAAAAAACAAACCTGGATATAAATGATGGTTTCTAATGAAACTTTTAAACTATGTGTCCAGTAATTAGTATCACAGCTGCTTTCATCAGCTGTTCATTCTGTTTAAAGGGGAACAGTTGGTATGATGGCGTGCACCACACTGAACATGAACCACAGAAAGCTCAAGAGATTACCAACAAGTTAAAGACCAGCTACAGCTGCAGGTTATTCATGTTTTACATGTAGAATAAAGAGTGCATGTTTTTTTTTTAAAAACAAACTCTTATATTTAACGACCCAAGCGCCGCTAACGTGAAATCTAAAGTCACAGGAAGAAAAATCAAGAGTGAAGCTTCACACAGCTCATCAACACAATTTAAAATAAGTTACTGATAATTTTTTTACTTCATCCAGTGTAAAAACATGTTAAAGTTATCCAGCAGAGTGAAATCCATCGTTACCAGTTTGTGAACGAGTTAATATGTTAAATCATGTTTTGTTTTCAGAATGACGACTCTGATGCTCAGCTGGAGGAAACAAACAAGAACAGCACAGAGTGAGTCTTTTAAAGATTTGATGTCCAAATTCTAAGGATTTCATTTTATTTCAGAAGATCTTTTAGAAAATAAACATTGAATTTATTTCATGAGGTCAAATCCTGGAGGTTTAATAACAGTCAGATCTCGCTTCTTTAGACTTTAAGAAGGTCTAAAACACTCGAGTCTATATCCAGGAAATCCTTTGAAAGACTTCTAGAGGAGTCTGTTGATCAGTAGCTCTGATTCCAGGAAGTCTGGCTGCAACATGCAAAGAAACGAGAGCTGGAGTGAAACTTCTCCTCAGAAATCTACAGTAGCTCTAAATCAGACCTGAACTGTGATGTTCTGATGGAGGTTCTGCAGCAGGTTTCAACAGTGTCTTGTGTTTTTCTTCAGTGGGGATCAACTGGAAGACTCATCTACAGACTACAGAATGGTATGTGTCTGACGCTGCCTCTGCACACACCTGAGAAACTCTGCCGAGGGCTGAATGTAAATAACAGTCAGACAAATCCAGGACAGGAATGATGCCCGACAGGCTTTTAGATGCACGAACAAAACACCAACAGGCTCATTAACACACATAAAGCTTTTATCATTTAGCTGTAGAAACCTCAAATCGTTTAATGTTTGGAGCTTCCTGCATGCTGCTCTGACTCTTTGTTGTGTTTCATCTAGCTGTACATCAAGGTTCTGCAGGAGAACGTGGCTCTGAAGGACAAACTGCAGGAGATGGAGCTGCAGCTGAGGCAGAACAAAGTGGAGCTGGAGAAACTTCGACAGGTTCGGCAGGTTTGCTGCTGCCTTTGACCTTTACCTGTGTGTGTGCGTGTGCGCGTGTGCGTGCATGCAGCTTTTTAATGAACATTCTTATGTGCTGAGCCCATTGGGCTCAACCCTCTGTGTGCCAAAGTTGTAAAGTTTCAACAGACCTTTATGTATCATGTTTAGTACATGGGTTGAGAGACCTACATGATACATGAGGAGAGAGAGAACAGAGTCTTTCCTTGTTTTTAAAAATATTATAATCTGTGTCACAAGCAGGAACAAATTGAAATAATTAATTTTTTTAGTTTAGAATTGTAGGTTTGTTGTAAGATTCATTTAATTTGTATGTTTCTAAAATGAGAAGTAAGCATATATATTTTTGTTTTACAGGGTCTGGAGAGCGGCACTGACAAACCAGCTCTGCTCGAGCTCGAGAGATTTGTAAGTCCACATTCATTCTGTCAGACGTTTCAGTTTCTGGAGTTTTTCTGACAGTTTAACGGTTTCTGTTCTTTGTTACAGGAGAAGTTGTCTCTTCAGAAGAAAGCAGTGGAGCTGGAGGACGAGCTGAAGGTAGATCTGCTACCTGTAGACGATCTGACACATTTTATTCACAATGTAAAAGAATCGCAGCTTCACACTTTACAGTTTAACACATTTAGATTCACGAGAACTTTCCTGTAACTTAATGTGTTCAGGTGTCAGTGATCTAATCCTGAACTTTAAACCTGCTGCTGGTGGGACACCTGTAGACCCGGTCTGAGCCGTCCCAGCAGGACCTGCAGCTCTAACGGGATCATAAACAGAATATTTCTCTATAAATTAGGATTCATAACGTTCTGTGGAGCCGTTCCGCTTTAGCTCGTTGTGTGTCACATGACGAGCGTGTCACAAGTCGGGTCCGATTCCGTAACTGATCTCATGATGTTCACCGTGTGTTTGCAGATTTTGGGGGATCTCAGGGCAGATAACCAGAGGCTGAAAGATGAGAACGCCGCCCTCATTCGAGTCATCAGCAAACTGTCGAGATGAACCTGCAAAATCCTGGAGACAAAGTATTAATCTGTGTGTCCTCTTCAAGGACGCGGAGCACGAAAAGGGAGACGCAGCGTCGAGCTGATTTCAGGGTCATCGCCTGCCTGGGCCTTTTGTTTTTTGTTTTTGTTTTTTGGGCAGATCTACTGTATGACATGCTGAACTGCACCTCACGTGGACCGACAGGATGTTCACATCCACTTTTATGAGTTTTTACTGTCGTATTTTTTTAACTGGAATATTTTAATGTGCTTTGCTTCATTGTTTGTATAAAATCTCTGTTGAGAGGCTTAAAGCCATTCACGGCGTGCTCGTGGTAGGAGGTGGGAGGAGTTTGAAAAGATTTTGTAAAAGCCAGTCAGTTGCATCAGGTGATCATAAACAAAATTTAAATGTGCCAAAAGGTAAAATAGTCCCAGTTTTGCACGTCTTTTAGGTTAGAAGTGGGCTGTATTGTTTCTTAGAATGAGTCTTCACTGGTTTTAACCTTCTGCTGTGATGGTGGACCAAACCTGCACGCTCACTTCTCCGTGAACCTCTGAATGTGCGTCCGACACATTTACGGTTGTACGAGGGCCGCAGTGATGTAAAGGTGTCTGTGGTGTTACAGATGGAGATGTTTCGGGTGCTAATGCAGATGCCAAGATCCGTTCAGATAATGTTACAATGAGCTCGTCGAGGGTGGAGAACGTGTGATGGAACTTCAGTACTGTACTTTAATAGGAACTTCTCCGCCATGTTGTTTAGACACTCAAGTATTCACCCTGTGACAAACGACCAGATGGGTCAATCTTTGAATGTTTACGTCAGTATGAGAAAGAAATGCATGTCAAGGTGTATTTTGATGCTGTGCCTTTGGATAAATATTTGTAAGTAAAATTTATATTTTGCTTTGGCAGTATACACTGTTGTGTATAAAATACAATACGGGCATAAATTATTACAAGTCTGTGAATTCTTATTGTTTTAATACCATAAAAATACAAAATTAGTTTAATTACTAAAAATAAAGTGACTGTGGAGTTTAACGGTGTAACAAAGCATTTCCACGAGAAATCACACTATCATCAAATTTTAAGTATTTTAGTTTTCTTGTACTATGAATTTAAAATAGGGATGTTTTTAATGTAACTTGAATTTTTCCAGCTTTGTTTTATTTTCTGTACATTCAGTTTTAAAGATAAAATCAGTCACACTCACATGAAGGTGGGTTTTCTGTTACTAGGTTCTGGTTTTGTAGAATTTAAACTTTAAGACCTGAAATACAACAACGTTGGAGGTCAAGTTGAGCAAAATCTTTATTGACTGAGAAGAGGAACCACTAATGATGATAGAATATACAACCCCACCAGCATGCTAGCGTTTTATACAAACTGTACAGTGAAGGAATGTAGGGAGTAGGAATACATGAACCAGGTCTACATCCAGATGTTCTGGTACAGTACAAGTTGATTTTTAATTTCTT
Source organism: Pachypanchax playfairii (assembly GCA_006937955.1). Classification (NCBI taxonomy): domain Eukaryota; kingdom Metazoa; phylum Chordata; class Actinopteri; order Cyprinodontiformes; family Aplocheilidae; genus Pachypanchax; species Pachypanchax playfairii. The sequence continues at coordinate 1,664,001 of SSNP01000038.1, read as the reverse complement.
ATTGGTCAGTTTAGTGTCACCTGATCCTCGTGTTCTCAGTCAGTCATTGTTTTCACGTTCAGGGACTGAGACCCGACACCGCTGAGGTCTCCAGCAGCAGCAGACGGTGTCGACTCAGCCTCCTCTTCAGCATCCTCTCTGGTTCTCCTCCACACCTCCTTCTGACTGCAGCTACACAATCTGAATGAATGATGTAGGGTAACGATGTACAATAAGGCAAAAGGAAACAAAAAAAAGTGTCTGAACATGTTAGTGTTTATCTCCATGCGACTGTCGTTTGGTGCGAAGGCCTCATGGCTGAAAGAAGCAGGAGAGCTAATACTTGATTTATATCTTAATCATCAGGTTGAACATTCAGACCCTCCAATTATGAGACTCTATTGAATTGGGGGAGGGGCAGTGGGCTCGTGCAGAGCTGCATGCAGGTAACCTGTTTCAGTCATCTCCACTACAACAGGGCTACAGGTGGGAGCAAGACTTCATACAGACCACCTGATAAGCGCCGCTCGTGCACTAAAGACACGTCGATACGTTTAGACATAAGGCAGCTGTTTTATACTTCTACTCCCCTGTTCACTTTGGGCCCACCCCCCATTTAAAGGGGGTGTGGGTGAGTACATTTAGGGAAGGGGGAGGTGCTACAGAGCAGCTCCGATCAAACTGACAGAAGGCAGATATCGGTTATTTATCAAAAGACAGCAAGTAAAGAAGCTGCAGTGACAGGTGGGGGAAAAAAAAGGGGGGATGCGGTGGGGGCGGCTATGAACACAACAGCTGATTAACACGTGATTACAGTCACAACCATCGATACATTTATATATAAAAAGGCAAACAAAAGCTGATTGTACAGTTGCTTTTCCACATGTACTTCATACTGAAAGAGGAAGACGCCATTCTGGGGGGGGGGTAATCTCGTCAAGCAGCTGGGACTGAGGAGATGCTACATGGCAGGTCAGTGAACAAGCGACTCGTGTGCAACTAATGAGACTTTGTGCAGAGAAGGTGATGGACGGACTGATGGCGTATCGGGGGGGGGGTCAATACTGGGTGTTAAGACAGTCTGGCAAGAACTAAGGCATGACAGCATGAAATGAAAGAACACAAATGCAGAAATGTAGGACACATGATGGAGATGGGAGGGGGGAGGAAGGCGAGGGGCTGAGGGATTTGGATCCCCCGGCCCCCCCCACAAACATTCCCCCTAACACAAAGGCCTCTTTAATCATTCCAGTCTTTCTTGATTATGAGGTTCCACTCCCAGGACAGATGGTCGTGCTTGTCGTCATCGGTGAACTTGGATTTGATGACGTAGTTTCCGCGAGCCAGCATGCCTTTAGGCGCCTCCTCCGTCGTGGTCAGGAAGTCGTATTCAGAGGGACGAGGCCCGTAGCTGCCCACCATGTAGTCGGACTTATCAACTGTCAACAAGACGGAAACACACAGAACACAGAACGTTCAGAACATCACGAGTCGATGCTTCATACAGCGAGGCGTGAACTGAAGCTGCAAGAACAAATGCTTCAACTTGTGGGCGTCTACATGCAACATAAACAACACATGTGAAACATTACTGTTACATAAACACATGCATGTGCGCCCTAAGTGTGTGTGTGTGTGTGTGTGTGTGTGTGTGTGTGTGTGAGTGGTGGTGTGAAGCTTCGTCCTCAGTGACTCAGTGATGAAGACGCTGCTTCAGTCTGACGTAGTGAAGAAGAAGCTGAACTGGAAGGCAAAGCTCTTGATTTACTGCTCTGTCTACGTTCTGACCCTCATCGGCTCATGAGATCTGAATCTTGACCAAAAAAAAAAACAAGATTCTGGATACAAGCGACTGAAATGAGTTTCTTCTGTAGGGTGGGCGGGGTCAGCCAGGTGAGGGCCTGACCTAGAACCCAGATCATAGATCCTGTCTGGCTTGAGAAGCCTTGGGATCCCCGTGAGGAGCAGCAGAGTGTCGATGAAGAGAGGGATGTCTGGGTTTCCCTCAGAAGAAAATGGATGAACGGATTAATTTCATGTAGTCCAGATTAAATCCCACTAACTGGTAAAACCACGCCACCAAATGGTATAATCTGGTACCTGTATAGATGTTAATGTACTTCACTTACTTTTCATTCCTTTCCTAAACGTCTGCTGGACATACTTCAGTCCTGAAACAATCTCCTTGTTCACCTAAAACAATAATGAAGATATTTAATATCACAGAGAGGCTAATCTTATATTATCAATAATAAACTCATTTATATATAAATAAAAGAAACTCATTAAAAGTTCAGTGTTGTAGTAAATCTGTTTGACTGTTTTTAGACTGTTATTAGTTTCTTCATCACTTCGACTTACCTGCAGCACCTGGAGAACGACTTCATGTCTGGAAGTGTTTGATTAGACTAAATATTGAGTTTGGATTGTTGTAAAGACATTTTTTTTTTCCAACATTAGTTCTCACCTTGAAGCTGATCTTTATTTTATACTCGACTCCTTCCTTCAGCACAAACGCCTGTTTCTTTAAGGTTTCCAGGTCTCCTGTTCAAAAAACAGAAAAAAAGACATGTTTCATTGTAGAAACATGAATCATCATCAGGAAAAGTAACTGTGTTTCATGCGATTCACACTGAATATCTGAGAATTTGAACTCATGTTATCAGAAATGTGGAACCGGAACACGTGCTGCTCCGGCGACGCCGGCTTCAAACACACCGACTCGCTGCCGTTTAGACCAACAGTTACCAAACAAGAACAGAACATGCCTCATACGACGTGTTGGTAGATAAAATTCTGGTTCACACTAACAGACACAATTTAAAACTGAAAGGAGGTCTGACTCATAGGAAACAGCTGTATACAGATGTTGTATACACTGAGCTGTTAGCAGTTTTCACATAACTACAATGTTTAATGTTTGTTTACAGCATCATCTCTCCACATTGTTCCCTCGACCAACATAAACTCTCACTCTGACTCTCTCACTGGACGAGTAAACCTCGACCAACACAAACAGTTTTCTCATCGGAGCATCACTCGCTGGTTATTTCATTTTATTCTGCAGATCTATGATCCATGTTTACACGCCTGTGTGTGACACGGCAGCCACATGCTCCCGTTCAACATGCTCCGAGTTCCATCATGATTAAATATCACATGGCGCTGCTTCATCAGAATCAATGGCTACGTACTGACTCTGTGTTTTTATGAAACCTACAAACAGGAAGTGCAAACCGACCAAAGGAACCACTTTCTGTTCATTTCTATCTGAAGGTATTTGTTTGTCTCAGATTGTTCAGGTTCGAGCTGCTTAAATTCTACAGATCAACTAATAAAACAATGAAAACTATTTTTTATCTCTGGGCTTAAAGAGACGTTTTAATATCAAAGTAAAAACATGTTTCAGCGTAAAAATAATCTAATTTCAAGTTTTTTATTCAACTTGATCAAATCAGAATCACTTTGGATCGTGATTGATCCTCGGAATCGGGGAAATATTCATATGCTGACAGTCTGAGACATCACTGACATCAGAGAGACACACGAGTCGGAACATTCTGGACCAGCTGGAACAACACGGGCTCTCGATGAGGGAATCTCCAAGTTCCCCTCCAAATTCAATCAAAATGGAAAATAGAGTTGAAGTAGTTTTTCTGTGTATCTCCAACTCTGAAAGCCACGATCATGTGTGTGTGTGTGTGTGTGTGTGTGTGTGTGTGTGTGTGTGGGTTTGTATTTCTGACCTCCTGGGGACCCGTTTCCTGACTTTTACTATCTTTCTGGGGTCCGAGGGTTCTTGTGGGGACCGAAGCCTGGTCCCCATGAGGGGGACTCCCCTTTTTAGGGTTAGGGGTTAGGTTTATAGGTATGGTGTGAATAGAGTTTTAGTTAGTCTTAGGGTTAGTTATAGATCAGTAATGGTTAAGGTTAGGAAAAGGGTTTGGGTTAGGTATAAATCTAGTTACTAAAATCAATGGAAGTCAATGGACGGTCCCCATAAGGATAACAAAACACACTTGAGTGTGTGTGTGTGCGTGATGGGAATGTTGATTCTAGTTTTTCCACAGGGACTCGAGTCGAGATTCAGTTCAAGTCTAAATGTTTGGCTGCATTCGGGTCTCTGAGTTTGATGCACAAGTGAGGGCACGTAGTTACATATTTTCTGGCTCACAAAACATTAACTATTTCCTCCCCAGAGTGAGTGAATGCTTGATTATTCTTCAAGAGAAGAGACTCACCTTGCAGGTCCAGGATCAGAGGTTTTGGTGCAGTCTCACACACAAGTGCCATCCGGGTCACCTGGACGTTCGGAGCATCTGGATCTGAGGGGATCAGAAACAGATGAAACAGTTCTGAACCTGAAAATGAAGCTTCATGACATCACGCAGAACACGGATTCAGCATCACACGGAAACATGTTACACAACAAATGATGGATCTTATTTTCTTATTTTGTTAATAGAGAAGATGAAATATTACAAATCATTTCAGGTGTAGAAAATATGTTAGTCACCAGTTTCATCACATGATCAATCAGCTGATTCTCCTTTGCAGAAATATATCAGCATGTTTTGGTCGTGTTTCTAACAATCAGTCCATTTTAAGGTCAAAGAGAAAAAGTCCAAATGTAGGAAACATAAAGCAAAACATGTTCAGAGCTTTTCAGAAAACACTAAAAAACACAGAGGAAGTTTAGATCAAGGATTTTCTTATCCGACTTTGGTTAATTAAAACTCCAGTCTTTAACATTCTTTCCAGATGTTTCTTAGTCCAGGGTTTGTAAAACCTTGACAGGACTTCATGATCCGCATCCTGGATCCTGCAGCTGATCAGAGACCACTCTGCTCCTCAGACTCTGCTGCTCTTCATTAATTAGAAATCAGTTTATTTTCAGTCCCTCTGAGGAAAAAATCTGCCTTTGATTAGAGACTGAAGTGAATTATCAGAGATTTAAAATCTGGGTCGGGTCACACAGTATTTCATAAATCCTTGTAGTCCAAATATAAACCGGTCCCTCAAAAGGAAGCCCGACCAGCAGGTTCTCATGCGGTGATGTTCTGATATTGTTCTGATGAAGCAGTGATCACTCTGAATGCACCACAACACTAACATTTATGCTTCTCAACTTGGAAAATCTCTCAAGGTGTTTTTAACAACACTTTACCAGCCTCGGCGATCCCGGGACCAAGAAGCGCTTCTTTGTACTTTCGTAAGCTTTCATCATCCTTGTCCAGCTCATGGATCTCTCTCACCGACTTCTGGGCTGGTGGCTTGTAGTTTACGGGTTCTGGCTCCTCATTTTCGGCTGCGATGGCTGCTAATTGTTCTGGAGTCACCTCATCCTCGGCCATGTCTGAAGACAGAATGAGGACAGAAGAGAAAAGCATGATGGGACACATTCCTGAGCAGGTTAAACAGAACCATAATAACACACAGGGCTAAACGCTGAGAGGAGGTTCAGTCCACGGTGTCTACAGCTTCTCTGATGAGCTGCTGTCACATCGTACAGAAAGCATCATTTATCTTTATACTGCAGCTGCAGACACCAACTCTCCCGAGTGACATCGTCTCCGTCATCAACACAGCAGGTCAGGAATTGAATTAGGTGTGACGCATCACATGATACAAAGCCTCTCCAAGAGGATGTGGTGGAAACCTCACTGGCCTGCAAAACATCTAGGTCAAGAGAAAAAACTTGAGTATTCTGGAATGGAAGAACGAGTATTAACAATATTTTCTGCACTTCTTTAAGGGTTTTTATCACACTGCAGTGGAGATTCAGCCTGGGAAATTCTTCTGACTTGACAACAACATTAAGAACAAAAACAAGATTGTGTTTTCATAAAATCCACAAGTTCTTTCAACAACAAATGAAGGATCAACGTGTTTACTTGCTGCTGGAAGGATTTATTTGAACAGCAACTAATGTATTTTTTAATTTCCCTGTAGACGGTTTCCTCAGCAGGTCGATGTTGAACGACTTCCACTGCTGAAGCACAGCGAGCAACAAAAGCAGGAAAAGCTGTGTTTACAACAAAGATCTCAACATTCAGGCCGTCCCACCCGCAGCACTGCAACAGGCCTCAAATCCGCTGGGGGGGGGGGGGGGGGGGGGGGGGGGGGGGGTCCAGGTTAAAAGTTACACTCACCACATCTTCTGTCTTTGTGATTATGAATGAATACATACAAGCTACAGGGATCCATGATTCAGGTTCACTAATAGTGATAAACTGATAATCAGGTTGATTATTTTCTGTTTTTAGACGATCAGCTGTTCGATGTTTTTCTGTCGCGGCACCGAGCGCCGTGCTCAGACCCTCCCTCTGCTCAGACCTGAAGCAACATCTCTTTTTATTAATCACTCTTTTCTTGACCTTTTTAAAAACAATTAGTTTCTTACAATATTAACAAACAAAAAGCTTCTAAATGTTTGTATTTAATTTTTTTCACTGGTGTGGAGAAACAGGAAGGACTTTTTAATTCTGTCCGGCCTGCTCATATTTTGAATTCCCAATTTTATAAAACTTAAAAAAAATGATATCAGTTGCTCTGAGACTCTCATTACTTTCTCTACTTCATGAAAAACATAAATACAGTATTTACCAACAGAGAATTAAGCTAAATAGATTTTAATTGTACTTATTTAGTATTTCATTAACAAATTAACTGTAAAACAATTAATTGTGAAAATAATCTACAGACTAAATGAGTTAAAACTCTAAAGTGCAGCTGTTAACTGAACCCTGATATAAGGAGAATTTTTCAGATGCTTCAAGAGCAAAAACCTGTCAGTTAAACAAGAAAACTGTCATGATAGGTTTATCCTCATATCACTGACAAAAATAAAATCCTTTCCTGTCAATTTGAGCTACACTGCAGCATCAACATTACAGATTTAAAGGCATTAACACTGAACCAACATAAGTCTGAGATATTGAAGTAAATGTGTGAATTAAAGACTTTCAGAAGTGTTCCGTGATCTTGTGTACAAGCGTGTTTAATACTTTCTTCTCTCTGATCTGAAGTCCAGGGTTTTCTGTGTTTATGTCTGAGTCTCTGACCTGATGTGTTTACTCTGGACTCTGTATGAAGTTACTAAGTTAATCAATGACTGCAGTGAAAGTTAGCAGCTGATTCTGCATTAACAATATTAATATGATAAATTATTTGATCAATATCAATACTTACAGAAAAGAAAAGAAGCGACCAAAATCAAACAGTGAACAACACATCACATGGGTGATAGTAGTGTGCAGAAGTCCTAAGCCACCCATGATTCTTTTGTTTTGCTGTAACTGAGTTTGAGATTATATTTTAAATTTATGCTGAGCAGAAGTTCTTTATACTTTCAAAGCTTTTCTTCGAATTTAAAGATACTGTTTTCAGTTTTGCCTTGAACTGCACTTACAGAATATTTAACACCCATGTAAACCTGTCAATCATCTGTATTTGTAACTACGTTTAAAGAGCAGCGTTAAACAAACTATAAAATGTGGAGTTACAGCAGCCTGTAATGAACCAACCAGTGATGAATCTTTAACACATCATGACTCCAGAAGCAGCAACAAGCTAACAAAGTGGCTCCTTTTCTAGAACACCGGCTAACATTCTGGTTTTCACGGTCCGTTACGGCAGTGACGACACACCAATTACCGACATTAACCGTAACCATCTCCTAAATGTAATCACACTTTAATGTACGGATGAAGTTTGCGGGGCGTCGACCATCTTTAACTGGGTGTGACTGGAAGAAAAGACGAGCAGCAGCTGGAAGCTAACCGGAGCCTGCGGCTAACACCATCACCTGACAAACCCCCTTCGGTACCGCTGGTACCGGGTCAAAGCTGCGGGTCAGAGTCCGCATACACGGTCTGATATGAGCAGCTTATCACTGCCGAACCGGCTCACCTTAACGTGAAAAAGCAGCAGTGATTTCAGGTCCCTCTGCAGCAAGTGCGTTTGTTGCTCTGAGCCACTATGGCGAACAAGGGAACGGCGCCGCCCCGTGCGCGCCGCCCGCGCGACACTTCCTCTGCGCTCGGGACCGCGCACGCTCTACACGCGCGCCACCGTAACAATAACTTATGTAAACAATGAAAGTACAGAAAAACAGAACATACAAAAATATGTTTAAATTCTGTTTTAAGATGCCAACAAATAACTAATGTTTATATCATATAATTGGTTTTTAAAGCCTCTACAAACACTTACATAACCAATGTATATTTTAAAAAAGGTTGAAAAAAACTTGGTATCATCAGAAGGTTGGTGGTTTGAAACCAGCTCTATAGTCACTCTTCCATTGTGTCCTTGAACAAGACACTTTAGCCGCCTTGCCTTAGCGTGGATGTTGGTGCTTCGACGGCCTGAAGGCTCCGACCCTGGTGAAGCTGAGGCTACAGTGAAGTTCACCAGAGTGACTGTGTGAATAAATTCACTGTACAGAGATTTGTGTGTCTGAAACAAGACCAGTCAGTTATTTTTAATAACCAGTTCAATATAATGTACAAAACTCATGAGTCCACATGTCAAATGTACAGAACTGATTTACATAAACATTTATTGGTAACGTACAAAAACAACTTTCTGATTCCTATCTAATGTATTAAAAGAAAAATAAAGAAAACTGACCACACTGTAACTTCAGGGCAACTAATGATTCACATAAATAGAAAAGAAAATCTTGAAGTTGCCCCAGACATGATGGCTACAAAAAATACAGTCAAACTTTACAAAATGGTCCATGAAACACTGATGTCAGGACTGAAGTGCCTAACATCGTATTTAATAACAGGGTTAAAATGAAGAACGGAAGCAGCAGAATCCTGAGAGGTCTTAACTGGTATCCACCTGAAACTGAACAAGAAAGAGAAGAATCAGAAAATAATCCAGAAGCTCTTACTGTGCAGTGAAAATGAAAACAGAAACATCCCGCTGCAAACCTCAGCATTGTACGCATCCAGCTGAGCATCCAACTCCTCGGCAGAAAGCTGGGGTCTGCTCCCACCCCCCCTTCCCCGACCTCTGAACCCTCCACTGCTGCCACCTGGCTTCCTTTCAAACCTGGGCTGACCAAGCCTGCTTCGATCAAAGCCTTTGTTTGTACTGAAAACAGGGTTCAAAGAAAGGTCCCATGTTAATCCAATATACACACACACCATCAAAATTTCTCGTGAAGGACGCTGCGTGGCCTCGTACCTCTGTGTAACAACTTCAGTTGTTACTTGCTGGATTTTCATGGGACGACCTAAAAGCATCAGTGTTTATTTCATCTGCTTCTTTAGCAGCAAACAGTATCTCTGAATGTCAGAAGAGTAGAGCAGGCTCACCGTCCAGTGGGACACCGTTATAGTGCGTCATCGCTTTGAGGGCGTCAGCCTTACTCACAAAGTGAACATCTGCAGTTCCTTTACTACGTCCAGACTTGTCATAATGTACTGAAGCCATCTGTAATGTGCCAAACTCTGAGAACAGGTCCTAGAAACGCAGAAAACATGAGATGTCTGTGGTCTATGATGTAAAAACAAGAAGTGCATTAACAAGGTTACAGAATTACCTTAATATCTGAGTCCGACACGCCAAAATCCAGATTAGAAACCAGAAGCTTGCCACTGCTTTCTACATTTCTGTCCACTTCTGCACTTTGACCACTGACATGCTCCTCGAACATGTCATGCTGCCATTTGTCTGGTAGCTCTCTGGGCTGGGAAGAGCAGAAAATACTGATTTTATTACAAAAAACTGGAGATACGCTGGACCAACCAGACAATTAGATTTAACAGCAGCCATGTAAAGGCTTTTTTTTTTTTACCATGTTGTTATTAGAAATGTTCATGTAGCTCTGTGAGCTGGAGATGAAATGATGTGCTAATTACATCCAGATGTCTAAGATAAAAAAATCTCAGGTCATACGGAAGTCTTCCTGTTACAGCTGTCATGTGTCAGAACAGGTGATACTTGTTGATACCACTTCATGACGTCACACAGGTTCCTTCAGAACTGATTGAACACACATTATTTTAACTTCATATTCCACCAGCTGGGTCACAACTTGAAAAATCAGCTTTCAGGTATGTTTATCAATTTTACAAGTTTATTAAGATTATTTTGAATGTTTAAATTTTGGAGAGAGTAAAGCTCCTTTCAGCTGCTCCCTTCAGGAGTTGCCACAGCAAGTCCTCCGTCTCCATCTGTCCTCTGCATCTTCTCTCACACCAACAAACCTCATGTCCTCTTTGGACTTCCTCTACACCACCTGCCTGGCCGTTCCCACCTCAGCATCCTTTTCCCAATAAACCCACTATTACTTCTCTGGACATGTCCAACCATCTCAGTCTGGTCTCTCTGACTTTATCTCCAAAACATCTAACATGTGTCATACGTCTGATGGAATCATTGCTGATCCTGTCAATCCTCTTCCCTCCCAAAGAACCTCAACATTTTCATTTGTTCCCATAGCTGTGTCTCCTGTCCCTTCCTCAGCGGTACCATCTCCAAACCAGACAACATGGCTGCTCTCACAACTGTCTTGTTCACCTTTTCTTTCATTCTTGCTGAGACTCTTTTGTCACAGATCACTTCTGACACTTTTCCCCACCTGTTTCTTGAACTCTTTTCCACTCTTCTTTGATTTGGATTGTTTATCTCTGCTCCCTGTAGCCTCACTGTTCCACTTGTGTCCCTCTATTAACACTTACGTGTAAAAGATGAAGGAAGAAGTTTAAACTCCTCCTACACCTGTCTACCATCCCATTTATTTTACATTTAGATCATTTATCGTATTTTAATTCACTTGTTTTTAGATCTCAAACTCACCACAGAAAATTAAAATGGTCAAATTCAAACCCAGACACATACAATTAATTTTATCTAATTCCATGTGAAGTTTATGAGTCATTGTGTAAAAACTGTAAAAACATTAAATATATCAGTTTGAGTAAAAGACAGATTAAGGATTGTGGTTGGTTGTTGGGAATTATCAGGTTTTGGTCTCTGATTGTAAGCAGCTTAACCTGCAGTTCTGAAAAGCAAACAACCATATAAGCCTTTAAAACCCCAGAAAATATGGAGTGAAACATAGAGATAGTTCAAACGATCCAAATTATGTTTTTAAAAAGACAATTCATCTGACTGGAAAGCAAAATTAATGAGTTCCGGGTAAACAGCACTCGAATTTTGTTAGCTATTCCGCCTTCAGACAGACATAAATCCAGGACTCCATTTGTCTTGTAACCTCGAGCACATCTTGTTTTTCATACCCTGCTGTACGGACTGGGTCTGTTCCTGTCACGGTTAAAGTTTTGCCGGCTCCGCGCCGGGGGCCTCGATGATCCACCGGCTCGCCCTGAACTTCCTCCGCGCCTGGACCCTCCTCCTCCGCGGTCGTCTCTCTTGTTCATCTTGATAATGTCGTCCAGAGACATGCTCATCTTATCAGCCATGGCGCTGCTCAAACGTTTAAAAGTAAAAAATGAAAAATTCAGAGCGTCGAGAAGCAGTTATTTATCTAATCATCGACGTTGGCGCGATGTTGAAATCTACCGGAAGTCGCGTAATAAATGTTTTTTCTGTTTCCTGAGAGCCGTGGTACTCTGGCGCCACCTGCCGCCCCGGAGTGTCACCGGAGGACTCTTAGCAGTTTCTTTATGGTCCACATTTCATCTCCTCTTTAGAAGCGCTCTACATCCCATAAAAACACGACGGACAGACAGCTGGATGTGTAACTATCAGAGATAAGTAATTATTCAGAAAATGTTCATTAAATTCATGGAAAGCTTCTTTTTTCTTTTACTATGTTTATTTAAATCTTTGTCTACCAGCAGGAACATGTGCAGTGAGGAGGAAAAACAGAATAACTCTATACAAATGAATATATTTGTTCATTTTCCTAATATACATATAGCCATGTTAATGTGTGAGACCATCCTGTTTCATTCTAAAGCTCATCATAATCTAATTCAAATTTTAGAAGAAAATTGTAACTAATAAAATCTGCTTTTTAAAAAAACAGAGTTAATCTGCCAATTCATACTGAAGAATGTTTAAACCTGATGGGATTCATCAGCACTGAAGATTATTTTATTAAGTTCATATAGTTTTGCTAATAACTATTCTATAACTCAGTCTCCTGTGTGGATGAATTCTTTAATTATGAATTTATTGAGGAGTGTTTCAAAGATCATTTTCATCTGTTAAAATTCAAATACTTTTTCTAGAAATAAAACTGCCAAACAAACTTCAATAAGAGAAGCACATCCATATTTTTTAAAAGTGGTATTTCTCTAAAATTTGTAATAAATCAAAACAACACAATTTGAAAAACTGAATTTAACGTAATGTTTTCCCTATAAACATCATTTTCTTCAAGCAGCATTCAGGATTCACGTTGTATAACTCCAACCAAATAAATTAGGAATTTTCCTTAAAGTACAATAAAAGTAAACATTCATCTCAAACCAGCAACCTAATGATATTGTCTATTTTTTAAAATGACAAAACCCAGGCGGAATTATTTACTCTTAGCTTGATCCATCCCAGAGGATGGAGGGCTCCAGTCTGAACAGCTCGGGATTGAACCACTCACCTCCTGGTCAGTGAACAACCTCCTGCTCCATTAGGCCACAGCTGCCTGGTGATTGTATTGTGTTGCATCAGTTTGAACAACCACAACACTCAGAATGAGCTATGCATGTTCTTTATTACATCTCTCTCTACAGGCAGCCATCAAGTTACAACCCATCATCTGCAACAACACAAACTGTAAATCAAACGTCATACTCACAGTATTTGTGCAACATCTCACAGCTCTACATGGTGCCTGTGTCTGTACTCTACATCACTTTACTCACTACTGAGGTGCAGTCATTGCTCCCTGGATGATACAGATGATAAATGTGCTCCAGTCACATGTGCAGCGGAGACATTTGGTCAGTGTTAATGATGGAATGGGATCAGAGATGCTTGTTGCATAAGTGAGGCGGAGGCCGATTGGTTGAGAAACACTGGAGTTTTTAACAGTCCTTCTCCTGTCCCTCCTTCAGAGCTCGAGGTGTCCACCTGAGGGTGCTGGAAGAGAAGACATAAACAGGTGGGTTTACCTGCTTCCTTAGCATCAGAACAACAGAAAAACAATCTCTTCAAAAATGATTCCTTTGGTTAAGAACCGGTTCTGATGTCACTGGGTTTTATTTGTGATTTACTATTGCAAAAAAAAAAAACTTGCACAAAACACATATACAGTCATAGTGTGTTTGTGTTTAGGGGTTAAAATCAAGTGAATGAATGAACACATGATGTAATGAACACATGACATCACACCAAGTCCTTATTTATTATAAAAATAATGAATCTAAAAGTAGAAGCAGTGTGAAAAACAGAGTCCACCTCATCATCCAACAGCTTGTTGCTGTTTTTTTTTTAAAGAGACTTTTATTTTTTTAACTCTTCAAAACAAATCACCTGTGTTCAGTCTTTATCCAGCTGTCATGACCCTTCTACCTGAACTCTGTAGAGTCTGAGATGGAGCTCTTGTCATCTCTCTGAGCTGAGCCTGCTCTGACCTCTGACCTCTGGAGGAACTTTCTGTGATGACCTCTCATGGCCGCTGTTTGGAAATGACCTTTAACTCTTGTCAGACCTTAGAAAAGCAATTACAGTTGCTCGTTAAGGTCATTACTAACATCTTTGCTCCTAAGTATTGTGTTAACACGTGTCTATATGCTCTAGACCAACAAACTGACAGAGCTTCTGCTTCTGTAGAGAAGGTTCCACTGATGCTGATCAGGTAATCAGCAGCACCTGGATGCTACTTACCTTCTTAGTTAATAAAGCAGTAAAGACAGACTTCATTTCTCACACGCTGCTTCAAAAATCCTGATTTAAGTGAAACAAATAAAGACAAGGTGTGATGCATCTCATTTTATTTTTCATATGAGGTTTTTCCTTATTTTTCCAATTTGAAACTGAGTAGATGATCATTTGTATGTGCTGATATGTCAAAGTTTAGAAATTATTGAGGTTATACTTTTTTACCAAGATCACTAATTTAACCAGTAGAGCTATGGCAGAAGACCAACTTTCATTACTGCGCAATAAAAATAGTCTTTGCTGGATTCATGAACATGACACAACACTAAACGGACCTCGCGGTTCTTCCCACCTTCTCACTGGTAGAACTTAATCTCAGTGTCCACACAATCAAAGAACAGGTCTCCCAGTTCGTCCCCTGGTATCTCTCCACTGAGCATGGCTGAAATCTCACTCAGACACTGCGACTCCAAATCCCTCAGGATGTTGTAGACAGCTAAACCTTCATTCTGTGGCAGACACACATAGAAACATCCAAATATCCAAACTAGTCATCGGTAATGAAATAAACATGGTACAGATTGTGCAGATACAGCCTTGCTGCAGCGTTTAATCTGAGTACAAACAGGCCACCAACCTGTCTGTGACCTGCAGTCCATCTAGTAATTACACACATAATCTCAGACAGGACATCAGCTCCAATGTCTAAATAGAAATTTTTAACTTGTTTTGAGGTATTTTGGTGTCTCAGTTTGAAACCTGCTCTTTGGCTTCAGTGTGTTTATACTTAGTCTAGAGTGATGTGTCCTGTCTGCATCAACAGAGTTCTGTAACTCACCTGAGCAGGAGTTACGCTTTACTGTGAAAAGTCATTTTATTTTGCTTTCAAAGAACGCAGCTCTTTACAAGTCTTTGGGTTTTAGTACTATGTTTGCAGGCTTTCTGAAAGTCACTCAACTTTTTGTTTAATTTTTTTTTTTGTTTTGTGAAAAAGTTTCTAAAGTCATGACATGAACAGTTTTTCAGATGGGTGATACAAAAAAGGTTAAGAAGGTTTTATTTTTCATGTTTTTCCGATTTAAGTCAAAGTTGAATAGCTTAAAAAATGTCTCTGAAAATGTCTGAGACTGAAACCGAGTGAAACAGCAATCTAGAATGATTTTGAAAGACCTTCAGAAAGTCTAAAGGACCACTAATCTAGACCAGGAAGGATTCAAGACTTATAAACTGAACCAGATCAGTTTTATAAAATCAGTTCTGGTCTGAATGTGGACTCTTCAGTCTCTCTGCTGGACTGTCGTCCATCAGTGCCTACCGGTTTGGTCTCCATGTTATTGAGCGCCACCTGGTGAGCCTTGTAGAGATCGTGTCTGCGGTCTACTCGGCTCTGAAAGCGTGGCTGCTTCTTGACGGGGTCGTCTGGTCCGAACTGTGGGGAGACTACCCTCAGCACCGGGGTGGAACAGTCCGAGAAGATAAAAGGCTTAAATATAGACCTAATGAGGTGCAAGTAGGGAGAGAAACAGAGACAAACAGGATGAAAACTCCGAAATTCACAACAACTCAGTGGGACAAAAAAAGTTCAGTTAGACTGAACAAACCTGGAAGGGTCTGGGGTGGCAGTGAAGAAGTGGATGCAGGGCATGCTGGTGTCTCTGGGCAGGACAGAAACCATACTACCTGTGGTGCAGAATCCTCCAGAGTCCATGCAGATACCACTAGGTTTATCCCTCAGAATGGACATCATCACCTCCATCGTTACGGAGCCTGAGAAACACAGACTGGATGAGCCACTTTAAACAGAAACTTTCAGAGACACCAAAACTGACAGAATAATGATGAAACCATCCTGCAGTGTGTAAATATACAGAATGAGATCTACCACTGTGCTGCTGGAGCAGCTGTGTGCCTCCTTTGTAGCGCTGCTTAGCTAGCTCCATCCTGGCTGGAGGATTCTCTGGGCTGAACACCTGAGAGAAGTTAAACTCCCCTTGGCCGTCCCACCATCCCTGAGCCTGGGCTACGCTCCGCAGCTCCGGGTGTTCTGCTGAGATCTCAGTGCTGATGGTCAGCTGGTTGGAGATATTCTTCACACCCTCTGAAAGCAGTAGGCACATGTTTGCTTTTCAGACTCTGAGCTGAAACTAAAACATTTATCTGGAAGCAAAATATGAATAAATAACAAGTGGTTCAAGACTTTTGCACAGAACTATATGAGTATATAAAGATGAACCTTCCTCCATACCTGTAACTTTCTGTGCAACCCACAGCCTACCAGCTGTTTCCAGCACCCAGGCTTCGTTGCGGTCCACCAGGAGGAAGGTGTTGTGGTAGCTGAAGGGTTCTGGTTCTTCCCTGCACTGCCCCCCCTGGCCGTGTTGTTCCAGGAGTCCAGTGATGACTGTGAGCGCTGCCCAGGCGCTGTCACCCCGCTCTAGCCCCAGCCTGGAGATCCAAATCACACTGCTTATCTGCTTTGATCAGCTGCTTCTCTATAAGCCGTGAATGCAGGTCGAGTCTGGGGGATAGGTTTACATGCTGCAAAAACCCGGTAGCTCCCCAAAATAACAGAGTCTTTTTATACACAGTGATGAACTTCACTTCAGTCGTAACATGTTCGTGACAATCTGCACGTCTTTCTGATCAAAGCCAGAGACGATGAAGTTAATATGTAACTTCTGCTGAGTTTAAACCGTCTAAACTCAATTTCATTAGGATACAGTCACATTCAACTCCTTCAAATCAATTAAAAAATGCTTTCAAGCTCACCGGACAAGATCCATTCCCAGCAGGGCCTCTCCAGGGGCCACAGGCTCTCGGGTCCAGACCGCTTCATTCCCAATACACACTCCTTGATCATTAGCTCCCATCTCGGCGCCCCACATCCAGGCAGGTTTACTGAGGACGACGGCATGAGTCTGCTCCACCTGAGGGATCTGGATGTACGTGCACTGCAGATAAAATGAACAAACAAGAGAAAAGTAGTTTTTTCTTTCTGAAGTCCAGCTGATGGACATGAACTGCATCCAGTACGTAAAGGAGAAGAACTTCAGAACAGAACTGGATCCAGAGCAACAACACGACTAACATATCAAACAATGAAACTATTAGACACAAGATTCTTTTGACTTTCCACTGCTGAACATTTCTAATGTCGGTACATACGCATACAGTACGTCACATGACAAGAACATAAAGTCCAAATACATTCAGTAACTATTACACCAGCAGTTATCTGGTGGTCTTAAGGTGAGAAGATGGAGGAAACAAGCATCTATAAGGCCTTTTAAAAACATATCAGTGTTTTCAGTCAGAGCTCCTGGTGAGGTGGAGGTGGAGTCACCAGCTTCATCTTAATGACCCGAAGACTGAAGATGTTGAGGAGACAGGGACCCGTTTGGTTCCACTGTTGCTGTTCAGACACATCATTTAGGAGGTCTACATGTGTATGATGTGAAAAGGAGGATTTTCTTACAGCATAAAGAATGAGAAATATGACTACTTGGTTTTTTAATTGATGGATTTAAAAGTATTCAGAGTCTAGGTTTTACATCCCTGAGAAAGCCCTCATTTCTTTAGATCTTTATTCAAGCTGTTGGGCTTTTTGTCATTGGATCAATGGTTCTTCAGGATTTTAAGTTTTCCTTTAAACTTTAGCTGCTTTTTCACTCTATTATAAAAAGAGACTTTGATAAACCTTCAGAAAGTCAGAAGAACTATTGACCAGGACCGTTTTAAACTATTCCAACAACTCTGGATCCCTGGGAGGAAAACATAAAGAGATGAGGGTCGTGTTTCTGTATATTTGTGTATTTTAAATGAAAGACTTGATGACAGGAGAGGAGTGACCTCCTACACCAACAGCCAACACACTCAGGGAGGTCTTTGGTTCTTGGCTGTAGATGCAGCAGCGTGGTGGGTCTGTGAGAGTCTTGGACTCTTTACCTCCAGCAGGGAGCCTGCAGGATGAGATTCTGCAGGGTAGAAGGCCACCTCCTGCACCTCGTCCCTGGGACGGTCAGAGTTCTTTCCAAAAATGACATGGTCATCTCGAGAGCCAGGAGGCAGAGAGACAAAGCAATCACATGACATGGGCGCCTCCTCCATCCTGCAACAACAGCAAACAGAAGAAAAAACACTGAAAGGTCTGAGAGCTCTGGGAAGAGCTTAAAGCTGATAAGATGCCAAATAAGCACTACCTCATGGAAACAAGCGGAACTGAAAGCAATCATACGAGTCACACAATGTGTTTGACATCCAGCACAAATGCAAGAGCCTCCTCCCTTTAACCATAATGTGCATGTGTGGAGTAAAGAGGTCGAGATCCTCGGTTCTCCACCCAGCTGCTCGCAGTACAGTCCGCTTCAACCGGAGCTCTGCCCATCCGTCACAACCGGATTAGGTGGCAGAACACCTTACCGACTGTAAGCCGCATAAATCCGACCCCCACGCTGCTTTAGAATCGCTGTCACGGATTTCCCACCACGAACCGAAAATAATATCGCTAAAAGAGCGCAGATCGTAGCGGCAGCGGAACCGGCGGCGGGAGCTCGGTGCTTGTAACGGAGAGAAGGCCCGACGCTCCCCGCGCTGCCGCTTACACGCTGCTCGGTTTCAGGGGAACACAAGAAAGGCTGAGTTGAGGGATCATAATCTCTAAACTACAGCTAAGATTTCTGCCGCTGAGATCAAATTTACCTGTTTGTTTTAGTTTTTTCAGAGGTGAGAGCGACCGGGCCGGCTGGGAGAAGGCAGGTAGTGGAAACTGATCACGTGACACAGAAATCCAAAGGTCTGTACTTAAAGGTCTCGTCTGGTCTGACCACAAACAGACTGAGAGTCCAGTCCAGACTGATGAAACCAGCAGCTGTTTACACACAGCCGTCAACATGATGGAGCTTTTTAACAAACCACAGCAGGAAATTCACCGTGTGACGAACAAAACTACAAACTCCTCACTCATCTAAACTTCTTTGGTTTTACAGTTAAAACTTTATTTTTATAGTTTCTTGAACTTGTATTGCCTTTTAATACACGTTGTAGTTCAATTTACTTTTATTTATAGTTCATGGGTCACTTAAAGCACTTTACAGAAATATCAAGTC
>SSNP01000038.1:1609748-1639440 GCA_006937955.1 Pachypanchax playfairii | reverse complement strand
TGTGTTTGTGTCTGAACCTGCATTCTATTTTTATTTTTACTGTCAGTATCTGCTGGGAAGGAATGCAAAGCTTCGGACTGTCAAAACACTCCCAGACATCAGTCTGTCAACACAGATCACCATGTGATCCACAAACACCAGATGGATCATGTGAAGAAGAAGCTACACGTGAACACCATCCAGAAACATCAGCATCTTCTCTGGTCTGAGGTCTGAGGGGAAGTGGAAACTGTTCCAGGGTCAGATTTGGTCCAGATTCTTTTCAGAAACATGGACACTGTGTCCTTCAGACTAAAGAGGAGAAGAACCATTCAGCTTGTTATCAGCAGATAGTTAGTGCCTGTTGTGAGCAGCTCACACATCTGGAAAGACTCCATCAATTTAGAGCAACATCTGCTTCCATCTAGACAAAATCTCTTTCAGGGAAGGTCCTGCGTATTTCAGCAAGACCATGTTAAACCACATCCATCACTACAGCATGGTGAGAAGAGTCCAGGTGCTGAACTGACCTGCCTGCAGTCCTGTAGAAAACATCTGGAGCATTATGGAACAAAACATTGTGTATGAAGGCCCAGACCTGTTGAACAGCATACAAGAATTACTAACAGCTGTTCACATCTGGGCCTGTTACCAGGTGGAAGACTGAAATGCCCAAACATCCCCAGAGTAAAAAAAAAATCACAGTTTTTTATGCAAAAGTGTCATAAATCTTTACTGAAATTTCATGGATTTTATGCAGAACAGCCAGATGTAACACTGGAAATTTAAGATATTTTTATTAAAATAACAATTTAATGCACAATTAGTGACTGTGAACAGGTTTGTTAAAAGGTGTTTCATCTTTGTGTCTGTGAAGTTTCTCAAAGAGCAACAAGTAAAATAATAATGTTGCATTCTAGTGTGAAGTCAGAACATCTGCTGCAGTCAAACAATGAACAACATGTTCACTAACAGCGTTAGACAACAAGCAGAACGCGTCACTCTATTCTGTCTTTAGTTTAAATTCTGACTTCTGAGTATAAATGGAAGAATTTGATCACGCCACAATGATTCATGAACTAAACTTCACTTTAAGTGTTAAATAAAAACACTGTCCTGGTTCTTCTAACTGAAACATTAAGTTTCAAGTTAAGCTGCAAATTCTGGGAGTGGACGCAGATTAAACCTTGTTTTTTAAAGATTAAACAGATACACATAAAATAAAATAAAATAAAAACAGTTTTATTTTTTCTGTTTCATGGAACCATTTGAAGCCCGTGTTGTGGTTCTAACTGGTTCCCTTAACTCCAGCTGGTCTCTGGTTTTAAAGTACTCGAGTATTTCTCCTCAGCCGTCTTACAACAAACTCACTTCCTTATGCTTAAAATAAACAAGATGGAAGTCGGGTTTTCCCATCACACATGCCTTCCTGCTGCAACCAGGTACATGATTCTTACTGCAACAACAAACAAGATGAATCTGTTGTGACCAAATGAATATTTGTACATTTGTTAACATCATGTGTATTTAATGTTTTATTCAGTAATTCTTCTTGACCTCCTTTTTTAGTTTGTTAAAAAAAATAATCTTGTCATTAGCTAATAACGTATAAATCATTACGTTCATTTTAAATCTATTACATAAACAGAACTCTGGTTTCCTCTCTCAGGATCAGTTCATTCATTAAATAGACTGAATCTTTTTTAACTCACTAACTTTTCCACAAAAATCTCTCCAACATGAAATAATACATAATTAAACATACAGAAAATAAGAAAAGAGCTGATTTAAGGGTTTAACTCAGTTTAACTACAAAATAAAACCGTTTCAAAAATATATTTCTTTACTTTTAGCATCTTGAGGTCTGATAGAAAGATTTTTTTACATTTTCAGGAACTTGAAATTATTAAAATCAACAAGTTATTTATGAAAATATTTCTCCTTTTAAAAATGAACTTTGCAACTTGTTTCTGTATTTTATTAAAACTATAACTCAAAACACAATAAAACTTTCTCATGGAAAACTTAACATGAAGAAAAAAAAACTAGAATAAAACTCCGTCTCAGCTGTTTGGATGAGGAAAGTAAATATCACTGAAATGTTTTAAGAACCACAAATATTTTCACACAAAGTCACAAACAATAAAAGCAATATGTAAGAAATGAAAGCAATCAAGCCAGCTATCAAAACACGTTTAAATCATTAGGAGAATTTGTAAGCCACCAACATGAAACTACACTGTAATTAAATGCTATTAAACAGGCTCTTTCTGATTGTGCTGCATTGTATTTGTAAGGAAATCAGCTTAACAATTTAAAGATGTCCGTAAACACCATTTAAACTGTGTGTGGTCTTCCACATCATCCTGAAACTCAGGAGACGTCTAACGTTTCCTCCTGATTTACACCAAAATCATCAAAAGAAGTTTTAGAAAGATGACCCTGCATTCACACCACAACCACAAAGTAAACCATCAGTCTCCTAAAAAAAAAACAAGTTTATCTTTCTGCATATTTTATAGTAAATATATTAAATAAATAAATCTCCCATGGAAACGATTATTCCTTGACCAGGACGTTTGGTCCTTGTCTCATTATAATAAATGGAAGAATGTTTTTGGGTCTGGATTTTGTCCTTATTTGCCCGTGGAGTAATCAGGTCGAAGTCAGCGTTTGTAAAGTGCTGCTTCAGAAGAAAAGAGTCTTTCTGTGTTTGTCAGTTGATTTGAAGCTGCTCCACCAACAAGCTGCGACAGGAAAGGAATTAACTCAGACAGGAGACTGAATTAAAAAAAAAATGTTTCAAAAGGAAAAAAGATGTTAAAAAACAATTAAATCTGTGATTCCAAACTCCCGTTAAAACCTCGACATGTGATAAGACATTCAGAATTTGGCACAGAATTAACTTTTGTATGTGTTGGATTATTTATTCATGACAGATTGAGGAAACAAGTTTATTTATACAAAACATTTTAGATAAAATTTTTACAATTAAACCACAAATCAACAAAATACAATAAACATATTAAAGATGTCAAATAAGCAAAACAAATAAAACATTTCTCACTGTTTGTTTTCACTAAACATGTAAACATAAAGAGTAGCTCATGGTTTTTAATTGAACTTTAAGAGAACGAACAGGTAAATGTGACTGAGAGAAACTGCCAGAGTTTAAATAAAAACTGTGTTTCAGTTTAGAAAAAGATTTTCTGTTTGAACCCAATTAGTAAATTTAAACTTGACTTAACAAAGACAAGAACATGGACAGGATCCAAACAGCTTTCTAACCGTGTTAATGTTTGTTTCATTCATTCTGACACAGTATTATTATTTCCAACGTGAACATTAAAGAACTGCTGGAGTTTAAATTTAACTAACTTGATTAATTTGTCATTTGTGAACTGTTTCAGGTTTTTACACCTCTGACTGGGTTAAAGATAAAAACATGGACTCAATCTGCAAAACAAGGACCCAAAACCAAAACATTTAAAAAGTGGGTCAGATGGTTTCCACTGAGGTCTGAAAAAATCAATAAGTGTTTAAATTAATTATTTCTTCATCCAGTTGTTGTTTTTTTATGTGAAATGTAACTTGAATGTGAATCCGTTGATTTAACTGTTAAATATTTTTCATTTAATGAATGAATTTGGATTTTTTCCTGCAGGATCCAGAATATTGGGAAGAGGACAGGAAGCAGTTTGAACTCTGACCCAGAACGCAGAGAAACTGGAACTTTTAGAAAAGTATTAGTTTATTTTTAACATCTGTGCTGATTTTTTCTGGAATGTGAGACTGATTTTAGATTCATGAGGATTGATCTGAGCAGCAGCAGGATTTAGATCCTTATTTCTCCTCCAACTGTCTCCTTGTGTTCGGGGTTACACACTCCTTCTATTGTTTTTATTTATATGCACTTTAATTCAAAGTGGGGTGAAAATCCAGGCAAGGTTTTGAATAGAAACCTTTTTTTAAGAATATTTTAATTTCTCTACTTCACCTTTAAAACATACTACTAAAAAGTTTAAATACCAGCTGAGTAAGAGTCCAGCTGTTCTGGTCCCGACAGCTTCATAAAAACTCTGTTTCTGGTCTCTGGATACAGGAAACAGAAGCAGATCCCGGTTTGACCCTGTTTGTTTTCCCAAAGCGGCCGTTCGCGTCCCTCCAGCCGCTGAGGGCGCATCATGCCCGGGGTGAGAAGGCGCAGCAGCCGCAGGGGGGCGGAGCCTGCACGGGCACCGCCCACCATAAAGTCAGTTACTACTGAAAAGTGCTTACCTGAGAACCGAAGAGCTGCTGTCGCTTCACCTGGACTGTCAGATGAAATATGATGAGGATTTTATTTTGGGGAGCGCGTTTGTCGACGAGCAGAAGTGATTTCAGAACAGATTGTTTCCCAGCAACAGCTCCAACATCAGACAGGTAACTAACTCCGAGGTTTCACCTCTCAGTTTGACATGGATGGGATGGAAATGAGCAGAAATCAAACTACTGACGCGCTGAAGTCACACAGAAAGTGTGTCTGAAAATCTGTCATTTAAACTTCTCAGAGATAATTATGAGAATAAAATATGTAAAATTAGATTGTCTGGAGAAACTAAACATAAATTGAGTTTAACTTTTAGTCACTTCTGGTACTTTTATGTTTAAAGATAAATTCTAAAAAGTAAATCAGAAAATCCTGTTTGTTTGGTTTGTTTCTTAAATCAACAATTTAATGGAGTAACATTTAAAAACTTTACTAAGGCCCGTGTTCATTTATAAATAAAAGTTAAAGTATTTATTTCATTAAATTTTAAATAGATTTAAAAAATCAACTGAAAGTGTAAAATATTTCTTATTTTAAAACCTGTGACACCTTTAATCCTGGTTTCTCTTTTTCTTTATTAAAAAATAATTAAACATACAAAGTTTATCAGCTGGTGAAAAAATGCTGCTTAAACTCTCAGGAGGTCTGACAGAAAGATTTTTTTTTTACATTTTCAGGAACCTGAAATTATTAAATGACCAAACATGGAATTATTTTTCTTTACTGTGTTTTAATATTTTTTCATCATTTTAACACAGTTTGATTAAAGTCATAAAGGTCTAAGTATCAGACTTATTTCTTAAATTTCTATAATAGCGTAAATATATTTTGTATTATAAATTACGGCTGTGCAGTTAATTGACTTTGTGAACTATTGCAGCTGTATAAAAGTTACTTTTAAATCAAATGTTTTGACAGCCAGATGTTCATTTACACACAGAAGGAAAAGTGTTGGAATAATCTAATTTGTTTATATAAAACGAGTCTCTGCTGAATAATAAGGTGTGAAACTGAATTCTGTTCAGACTTAAACACCTGAAACATGAATCTGCTTCCTAAAACAAACCGCCGTCGTAGATAAACTGTGTGAAACCGAGGGAGCAGATTAGAAGCACATCTCACCGTTTGTATGTCACCTGTCTAATCTGTCATTCAGGTGTGCAAAGCCACATTTTACCTGTTCGACTTTGATCCCTGCTGCAGTTTGAGTGTTTGTTTTGACATGTTTTTGAACCGAGAGCACAAACTTTCTTGAACTTTGTTCAGAAACGTTTGATTTAAACAGGAAAGTGTTTGAAGTTTGTCATTACAGACTCTTCTGAGGACTGAAGTGGCCCCTGACAAACCGTGCGCTCCGCTCCATCCACCTCCAACATCAGTCACGTTTAAACAAACAGCCTGAAAGTGGCGTTTGACCTCAGACAGTCAGGGGTCAACTTCTAAGAGACGGAAGATAAAACTGAGATCACAGAGGAAAACGGCCTTCACTTTAACTCATCTGTCAGCTTAACTGTACATTAACTGGTCTGGTGGTGAACACACACACACACACACACACGTGTACGTGCACGTGTTTATGATAAGTACTCTGATATAAACTTGTTTGTTATAAAAGTGAAAGATGAAAAAAGATAATGTACGTTTGTTTTGCTGCTCTCCTTCGCCAGGCAGACTTGTAAAAAGGCTGAAACGGCGTCTGTGCTGTATCTTGTTGGGCAGGTTTTATGACCACAGCTTTCTGTTTTGGCCCCACCCCCCCACCCCCTTCGGCCCCTCAGGGCCCACCTTATGCCAGCTGTTGAGCGCTTCCAGCCATTTATTGGATGAAGGGAAATGTTGCTGTCTAAGTTTGTTTATGGTGAAAAACCATCCCACCATGCGCCTGAGAAGAATTCTCCAGAAATTACAGAGCAAACGTTTCGTCTCCAGGATGAAATAAATCAGCTTGACCTTTAACATCAGACCTTTCATCAGGAGATTCCAAACTAATTACTTTATGATTTCTTTTAAGAGTAAAAGCCAGTCAGAGTTGTTTTGACGGATCTTTTCT
Organism: Pachypanchax playfairii; assembly: GCA_006937955.1. Classification (NCBI taxonomy): domain Eukaryota; kingdom Metazoa; phylum Chordata; class Actinopteri; order Cyprinodontiformes; family Aplocheilidae; genus Pachypanchax; species Pachypanchax playfairii. The sequence goes on along the minus strand of SSNP01000038.1, from coordinate 1,633,102 downwards.
GAGGGAGGATTAATCCTTCCAGTTTTGACGCACTGACTCAACAAATTGAGCTCTTTGTTGTCAGTCAGACACCTTCGTGTGATGGATCTACACGTCCATCTGGGTGGTTGACCTTCTGGACGCCGTTCGGTTGGTCAGATATGATCTCCAGACAGAGACGCCAGCTTTTAAAAGCTGTTTCCTGCTGTAAAGATAATTGTAGATGTTCCAAAGCTGTTGATCGTTTAGTGCTGAGACCTGTTTGGTTTTCTGTCTTGTTGGCATCTTGTCACAAACCTCCACAGACTTGTTCATCTTTAACAAGCTGTATGTCACCTGTGGAAGCTCCGCCTCCAGCGCAGGACACCTGAGTGATGATGCCTGTGAGATGTGCGTAAGTGAACATTCCTGAAGCGTGTTTCAGACAGGATGTGATTTCAGAGCGTGCGCCCATAATTATATACATAAAGTAATTGTTCTGCTGTTATTGTTGGACTCCCATTCTCAGGCTCCTGAATGTTGTTGGTCTGTAACCGTTGATGTGTTCTTGTCGCCATTGTGACAGAAGCAGACCGTCCTGCATGTCTTCCTTTGTAACATACCTGGAGGGCTCTTGTTGTAAATCATGTGTGATTCATAAAAAAGCTTCAGCTGTCTGCCAGGTTTCATCTCCACAAATCTCAGAGACGTACAAATAGACTTTGGCCTGCAGCCATACCTCCCTGGAACTTCTTCCTTTACCAAACTGCACTCCTGTCAACACCCCCCTCCCCCATCTTGGCAGCGTTTTCTCCCCCCGCCGCTGCTTCTGCCTCTGCACAGGGCTGATGATGTTGTTTTCTTTGCGCTCGTCTTTGACGGTCCTACATGGGAAGTACCTGGCAGCGGATGCATGTGGCAGGCCTCTGCCTGGACACGTCTGTCTCCCCGTCTTCTGTCTCCACGGCCATGCAGCGTGAGAACTGCAGTATCCATGGCAATGAGGGAGGTGTGCTGAGGAATGATTATTTAAATTTTGTAGACAGAAGGCTTTGGGCCTCAGTGTCTGCAAGTTGATGTCAGAAACATTAGATCTGCAGAAGCTGAGAGAGATTTAAGACTGATGACGGTCCCTGAAGTTACTCCTACGTCTTTCCTAAAGTCTCAAATCGTAGTGTCACTCTGGAATGAGACGCCCGTCAACTAGCTGATCTTCTCAGCTGTGATGACAACACGCGCTGGTTAACGTTCAACAGACTTTGGCACATAAAGAAAAATCAACAATCATGTAAAACGAGGACGTTAAATGTAACATTAAAATGAAAAAAAAAAACAATTATTTCTTAATGTTTTTAAAGATATTTGAAAACTAGACATTACGAGGGTTGCTGGACTGCAGACCTGAGGGTTGCCAGTTTGATCCCAGATCCCCTTCAGGACTCCTTTTAAAAGCAGATCTCCTGCATCACAGAAGGGATTGGGACACCCCTACCCCTCCAGCAGGAGCAGGATTACTCAGGGTGGAAGATAAAAGGAACTCAGTCTTAAACAAACACTGATTTAAAGTGTTTTTCTGTCTCTCTGCAGGTTTTTACAGTTTGTCGTGCTGCCATGTGCTGATCTGCTCTGCGTTGACTAGAAGGACACTGAAAGGCCTCGTCCAGCGTCTGATCTCTTCCTGAGTCTTGTACCTGAACCATCCAACCACATGGCCCACCCGTATGAGCCCTGGTTACGGACAGCACCACCTAGTGGCAGCTCAGAGGACATGAACATACCCTCCTGGTGGGACCTTCACCGTGATGTGCAAACAGGGAGCTGGATAGACCTGCAGTCAGCTCAAGGTGTCGGTTTGCCTTCAGTGAGTCCAGGAAGCTCCATGGGGCTGCAGCCGTCTTTAGGACCATATGGTTCTGATCCACAGTTGTGCACCCTGCCCCCAGCTCAGCATGCCCCGGCCTCACACTCGTCCCACCTCTACCCACAGGATGGCTTCAAGATGGAACCGCTGGCCCCTGACATGCTGCAGCAAGAAACCTTCTCCATGGAGGAACCTCAGGAGACCTCCGTGTCCGCTCGGCCCAAACCCCAGCGCCGCTCCTCCTCTCGAGGTGGTGGCCAAGCTGTATGTCGCTGCCCTAACTGTATCCATGCTGAGCAGATGGGCCAGAGCGCTGACGACAGCAGGAGGAAGCACATGCACAACTGTCACATCCCCGGCTGTGGCAAAGCCTACGCCAAAACCTCCCACCTGAAGGCTCACCTGCGCTGGCACAGCGGCGACCGGCCGTTCGTCTGCAACTGGCTTTTCTGTGGCAAGAGATTCACACGCTCTGATGAACTGCAGCGTCACCTACAGACACACACTGGAGCCAAGAAGTTTAGCTGTGCTTTGTGTCCAAGAGTGTTTATGCGTAACGACCACCTGGCCAAGCACATGCGCACTCACGAGTCCCCGCCAGGTCACGGGGAGGAGAGGGTGAACGGTGACGGGAGGATGGAGAAAGGGTTCGATGAAGCTACACCTCCACAGTCATCATCAACCCTGTCTGACAGCACCGAGCCTCCGCTGAAGGTGAAATCTGAGACAGAACCATCAGTCTCCAGCATGACGGGGCAGTCCGGCTAGTTTTAACACCATCAGGTGTTTTCTAGTTAGGAGTTCACATCCTGCTCCCCTTTCTGTCACAGAGGAGTCATAGTTTAAAATAGAATAGAGATTAGAAGAAAGATTTGGACACAATTTTACTGATAAAAGCTGAGAGGAACAAAAATACACAGCTGTGGTCCTGCGAAGTCACCAGTTACTGTAGTAATGCAGAAAAACTTGAGTTGTATGAACTCTGAACATGAAGTTCACTACAAGGAATGAAAGGACACAAACAAGCAGAAGCTGCAGCTTTCTGCAAGACTTAACCAGAACCGGACCAACATGAACAGAAAGAGCTTGTTTACATGATGACACCAATCAAATGTCAGGTCTGATGATACGTGTCCTACTGTGCTGGAAGATATAATATAATATAATATAATATAATATAATATAATATAATATAATATAATATAATATAATATAATATAATATAATATAATATAATATAATATAATATAATATAATAATCTGGTGATAAAGCACTTATCAGTGACAAACATCAACAGGTAAATGTGAACAGGTGCTCGAGATGAAACAAACCCACAAAGACCCGGTTCAGTGACGTGAAAAAGTGTAAACACACAATTCACAACAGACTGAATGTGAAAAAGTGATGAGAGCTGTTGAGGCTGCCTTTGTGTCAGGTGAGGAGATGAATCCAGACCTGGACAGAATCTGGGTCTCTGTTGGGACACGCTGAGGACAGCAGACACATCTGGAAACAAAACAGACACATACAAGCTCCCAGATCCAAGCTGTCATCACTGCAGGTTGCTGGTACTGACAGAAACATCCAGCATGAAGAAACACTAGACTGAAGCTGCACTTGATGAAATTTGTTCCTAACGGCTGTGTGAAATGTGAAAGAGGTTCCGTGACGTGAGATTTATCACCAGTCTCTGCTGCACTTTGTGTTCTAGCATCTTTCAGCTCATTGTTTTTATTTTCTGACACCAAACTTTACAGGTTTACATCCTCACTGCTTCAGCCATGTTTTACAACAAAGAAAAGATTTTGGATAAAAGCTGCTGAAGTTTTTTAAAAGACGAGCCCGGTGAACATGTGCAGCAACTTTAAAAAGATGATGGAGAACTTAAAGAATGAAATGTTTCTCATAAACAGAAGATCTCTCCAAATTATTTCACTTATGACTCAGTGTCAGAGGGAATTCTTTGTGTTAAGTGATTCTAATACAGTTTTAAATGTCACCTTCAGAGTTCTGCTGCCCCCTAAAGGTCAAAGGTTAAAGAATGCTCAGAGAACGTCAATAAAGAAGCAGATCACTTCATTTATTTTTCATTTTCTCCAAATATTATCTTACAAAAGCCTTCACATGCATCAGTAAATATTACATGTAGCTGGTAAATCCTGTTACAACATGACTCCAGTGTGCAGTGAAAGCATCAGAATGACTTAGTTTACTTATTTTGGGTAGTTAATGTTCATGATCAATATTTTATAATCAGTAGTTCAGTAGGAAGCAGTGAGAGCAGTTTAATTCGTACCGACATAGTTAGTATGTATTTAAACATCACAAACTTCAGGCAGATTTTAGAGAGCTTGTTGGAGGCTCGTGATCGCTGTATTTATGTATAGAAGAGAAGATACTGAAGAGAGTGCTTAAACATTAGTCAATTATTGTTTATTGACTAGTATTAATATTTTTTTTATGTTCTTATTAATAGATATTTCATTTTATGGACATTATTTTCAGTTGATTGCTGTAGTAAATGTCTTAGTTGTGGATTCTGTAATAAAATAACTTAAATCTTGTGTCTAATAACTTGTATTTAATCAATGTTTGTTCATTAATAATTAAAAGTTGAAAAACGCAGAATTTGTGTCTAGTTTTTAATTTATATGACAACATTTTCATAATTATGACAGATTATGTCTCTGCAGTCTCATGCAGTTTCCTAATTCATTTGGAAATGCTGTTTTTATATGTTGTTGGGGGTCAAGGGGGTCACTTGGATACTCCCATGATGCTCTCTGGTTGCTGTCGCTGTTCCAGCAGAAGGTAAATCAGTGTTCAATGAGTGTTATTTATCAAATAAATTATTTATATGATTGAAAAAAAATCTGTCTAGTTCAAAACTAAACCATGGATGTTCCCACAAAACATTCAAAGAAGTTCAAACACATTCTGAAATCTATTTTACTTTTCAGAACTAATCACAGAAAATTATTAGGAACAACTAATCAAATTAAATCAGAAAAAAAAAACACATATGAGAAGAAGATGGATAAGAAACAGAAAGACAGGTTGTGTTAGTATATGCTTAATAAGCCCATTGTTTGACAGAATACAGGAACATCTATATTTAATTACCTGAAGAAACTTTATATTTTATTATTCTGGTTTGGGTTTTTATAAGAACGAGACGGCTTGAAACAGACTCTCCAAAAATAAAACTCAGCAAAGGGAGGTTTTTTTTTTTACAAAACTTGTATATAATAGAATGTTAATTATTATTCCATTATGTTAAGGGAATTAAGTATAAAAAGAACAAATACGTATATTTTAACGCTAATTCTCAGTTTTAATCCCGATTCACACTTCAGTCCAGCTGGTGGCGGTAATGCAGCAAAACGTTACTACCCACCTGACTTTAGAAGAAGAAGAAAACCCGGAAACTGAAACACATTAAAGCGGAAATAGAAATCTTTCAGGACACCATTTCGTTTGTGCTTTTTCGTTGTTGTTTTTTTTATCATAAACGGACAGATTTGTCCGTCTGTATTTCTTTTTAGGCTTGAAATACGACTAAACTCTGAAAATGGGAGGCGGAGATCTGGTAAGTGTGTTTTAAGATTTATCTTTCTTTATAAAGCGTTTATATAATGAGAGTTTGTTAAGATGAAAAACCACCTGTTTCCAGAACCTGAAGAAGAGCTGGCACCCCCAGACTATGAAGAACATCGAGCGTGTTTGGAAAGCGGAGCAGAAATATGAAGCTGAGCGCAAGAAGATCGAGGAGCTTCAGAAGGAGCTAAAAAATGAACGAGCCCGAGAAGAAATGACCAGATATGCAGAAGAAACAGGGGCTATCAAGTTAGTTTCCCCCCTCAGAAACACGGTTTTGCTAGTTGTAATAAATCCACTTGATTTAAGTTGTTTTTTTACTCTTGTGACAGAAAAAGAGACGACCGCCTGGACTGGATGTACCAGGGTCCTGCGGGTCAGGTTTCCAGGGATGAGTACCTGCTGGGACGCCCCATTGACAAGCAGATCACTGATCAATACGAGGAGCCAGAGAGCGGTCCGTCAGCAGAGACGGGTCTCCTGCCAGGATCCATCTTCAGCCAGACGACCCCGGCTTCCACCCTCGACATGGCTGCTAAGATCAGGGAGGACCCCTTGTTCCAAATCCGGTTAGTCAGTCCACCTTTCTGTTACTTCTGCAGATATGAGAACACTTCAGACTGACTTTACTTTGTGTTTTGTAGGAAACGTGAGGAAGAAAAGAAGAGAGAAGTTTTGACGAATCCAGTGAAGATGAAGAAAATCAAAGAAATGGTCAAAATCTTCAGTAATTTGTGTTTGTTGTAGAAAGCGACGTCACAAATCTTCCTCGTGTCACAGTGACTGAAAACTGCTCAAACTTCAAAATGTTTCTGTTACAGCTGCGTCTAAATCTTGACAAGAAAGAGAAGAAGAAGAAGAGGAAGAAGGAAAAGAAGGAGAAACGGGGAGACAAAGACAAGAGGAAGGAAAAGAAACACAAGAGGAGGAGTTCAAGTTCCAGCCTGGACGAAGGTCACAAATACATGTACGTAAAAACAGGAACTTCTTTCTAAGATCGCTGCCCTTCGTTTTCTAAACTCACCGTTTGTTTTTAGGTCACACTCACGAGACAAAACTACAGACATGAAGTCTGGTTCCCATCATGTTCCAGGATACGGTCTACAGGTCTGTACAAGTCTTTCTGTCTTTCAGCAGAAGGTGTGTGTGTCAGTTATTTTATTAAACACTCTGTACATGTTGTGTTATTACTTCTAAAAGGTTGAGTAAGATAGATCTTCAACATGTAGATGTGCGCTGCAGCCCCTCGTGTTTAAGAACCGTGTTTAACCCTGTTAAAGGAAGGAAACTCAAAGGATCAAACAGAGACTCACTAGAAAATAACATTTTAGGAACAAGAGAAAAACTGATGTGCATGAATATTTAACTGTAAGGAACGCAGGAACAAGCGAAAGTCTTGGTCATCAGAAGTACAGAGGATCTGGATCTGTATGAATCCAAAACTGAAGGTTTGATCAACAACAAAACTCTCAACGTACGACTGTGATACAGTTTACAGCTGCATACAGATGTTTACAGTGATCAAACACAAAGAATGGCAGTTTTAAACCATCTGAAACTGGGAACATTTAAGATTACTGACTAAGATTCATCAGACTTCGTATCGCTTTGTTTACTGGTGCCACATGTGGAAAAAGAAAATGTTCTCTAGCTTTATCATTTTATAATCAGGCATTAATATGGACAGCAAGTTATCAAAAATTCCCTTCAGCATTTCAAACATGCCGTGTATGATTATTTAAAAACTCCACATGTCTGAAACGCGGATTGACATGGATTAGGAATCGATGGGTATTTAAATGGATTGGTTGAAAGCAGCCTGATTTATTCTTATTAATTAATAAACAAGCTGTTAAGCCTCATCAGAGTTAGACGCCATCGTGCCACATGATGACGGGACAATGAGCTGGTTGTTACTGATTCTCAGTTCTAACTGAAAGATGTTCTCCTCAGCTTCCTGGAGGCAGAAATCCACAGGCGACTTCCAGTCACTCAGGGCGTCGGGAGAGGAGCCGCTCTTCATCTCCTCACAGGAACCACAAGGACAGTCGCTCACACTCGTCCTCCTCATACAGAACCGAGAAGAAGGCGGAGCCCCGAAGTCCAAGTCCACATCATTATCAAAGACAAAGGAACCACGTGTCAAAGTAAGAGTTCAAAGATGAAACCAAAGTGTTGGTGTGATGTTCAGTAAACATCTGTCATGTTGTATGAAAAAGAGATTTAAAGTGTCTCTGACAAACTTGAAGCCTGTGGAACTGATTTCAGCTCAAACATTTTCAGCTGTGCATCAAAACTGGTTCTGTTCACATCGTCTCTTCTCCTGAGTCCATTTCTCATTCAGAAAGAGACAAACACTCAGAAACCACAGATTCTAAATCTGATTCTACATGTTCTGTCACAGTAAATCACTTTGTTTACATCTCATGCTCCTGCTTTTAATCACTTCTAGTAAACTTTCCTTCCTCAAAATTGTGCAGCGAGACTCCATAAGTATGTTGTTTTGAGGCTTTATTACTGTAAATCTGAACATCTGATTTATGTGGGGTGTTAATTGATATGAAGCAGTAACATAACAATCACATTTCAGAGACACTCTAACACACAGTAGCAGAACAGGTTCTTGTTTCAGTCTCACAGTGTGCTTCATATAACTGTAATTTTTGGTTTAAGTAAAGCAGAAAACCAGCTTGAACAGTGTAACTGTGTTTATCGCCACCCACACTGAGTCTGTTTCTCTGCCTGATGTAGGAAGCTCTCTACAGAGGAGCTGGAGAGAAAGAGGTGTGAGATGATGGACCAGGCCAAGCAGAGGGAGGAGGACAGGGAGAATAATGTGAAGAGATACAAGCGGCAGGACGAGCAGGAGAAGCAGCGGGAACAAAATGCCAAGCGAGAGCGACACGCTGGTTTTATCCAGTAAGTTCAGTCAGAAAGAAGCTCATCTCCTGATTTCTGATGAATACACAAAATAGAGTCTTTTAATGTCCAATTTTGAGCTTCAGTAACTCTGATTTCTCTTGTTTTGTAGTAACATGAAGCTTGAAAGTGCTGCGAGTTCCTCTTTAGAGGACAGAGTGAAGAGGAACATCCACTCCATTCAGAGGACTCCAGCATCGCTGGACAACTTCATGAAGAGGAACTAGATTAAACCTGGTCCAAACGGGCTCTAAAGCCTCTGCATCATTCATGTTCTTACTCACACAGAACAATGTGATGGCAGTCCATCAAAAAGACACCACATAGCTCTGTCCTGGAGCTTTTATTTTGAAAAGGCTGATTTGACTTGGAGCGGTTGCTCTTTCAAAATAAAATGTCAGATATCTGATGCTTTGTACAGAATATAGTTTTTTATTTTACAGAGAAACAGCATTAGTTTGATCTCAGATGTTTTGTAATTTAAAACTGTAAAACCTTTTGTTGTTATTGTCTTTTATTCAAATCATGTTTAGATGGAAGAATCTGGACAGTTTTTAAACATGATTTTAAATATCCTGTTCTGTTTGTTCATAGAAGCTGGTTTTACAGCAGTAAAAATATATGAACCCTTTATACACTGTGTTTATTAAAACTGAACATTTGAAAGTGATTTTTTTGTGTGTGTTTGTGTGGGTTCATGAGGTAAAAAATACCACTTAGTGATTCACACTTCTGTCTGCCACCCACTGGACAACCAACATTCGCCACAGAATCCCAGAAACAAAAGAAAAATCTTTCCCGTTTCTGTCCTACCTGCACAGGTGAGGCTCCCCCCCATCGGTCTGTAAGAAGAATGTGCCACGTTTTAACTTTAATTTAACGCATGAACTGTGCACGAGACCAGGTGTCTATTTGTCCAGGTGACTTTCCAGTATTGCTGTAGAACCAATTTTACTTCATCGGAAGGTTTTAGTTTCGCCTCAACACACTTCTACCAAACTATGCCGGCAATTTTTACAGAGCGCCATCATCCAATGATCGCAGCTCTGCCGGCGGAGCAGCTTCTGCTCAGCCAATCACATTAACGCAACGTGATGACGCACAGTAAAGATTGTGTGATCCTTGTGTTTCTAAATCGTGTAGTCACTGTGGGAAGCTAAGAGCTAATTCAGATTAAGAAACAAAGATTATACATTTACTGCAGACAAGGAATCCACAATAAAATATTCAGAATGGTAAGAAACTCATAAATCAGATCGGAGGCGTCAGTTTTGTGTCTTTAATTCAGTTTTTTTTTTAAATCAAAGTTTGATTTAGCTAATACTCGTTAGCATGTTCAGCTACCGTTTCTGTCTTGAACTATTAAATTTAAAGATCCAAAAAGAAAATGCAGTTTGGCCTTTAATGTTCCTGCAATGTTGTTTTATAGTTTGTTAGTTAACAGTAAGTTAACTGTAAAACGTCACTTTAAACCCAAACTAAAGGATTATTGTTGTTAAGTTCATAATTTAAATTTACACTTTTAACTTGATCAGTGTTTGTTCGACGTGTTTGATATTAGTTATATTGTTCATGTTTGTTTAAAGACAGAAAATGTTCAAACTGACAGATTCAATCATTAAATCCATGTTTAGATGTCAGAGCCGTTCAAAGCGCTTAAACATCTTGTTTTATGTAATTATTTGTTTGGTTGTTTGTTTGAAGAAACACTGGCTCATTCCTTGAGTTTGAAATAATTCTGTAATGAGAGTGAGGCAGTTTAAGACTCAGAAAGACCTTCAGATTGTCCATCAGAACTTCCTTTTGCTTAAGATAAATGTCTAAAGAAAGAATCAGCATATTTAAACTGGACTGAATCAGCTGATGCTTCACTGACCGACTTGCTCTTTTACCTTCTTTCAGTCTATTATGTCTTATAATGGGGGGGCCGTTATGGCCATGCGGGGGAAGAACTGCGTGGCGATCGCAGCAGACCGAAGGTTTGGCATTCAGGCTCAGATGGTCACCACAGACTTCCAGAAGATCTTCCCCATGGGTGACAGGCTGTACATCGGGCTGGCTGGTCTCGCTACTGATGTTCAGACAGTGTGAGAATTCCAACCTTATTTAGTTGCATTCAAGTGGCTCTTTTTCACGTTCTTATCATATGAATTTGGACCTTGAAGATGGACCTTCTCTCTAATTAGAATGTTTTTTTTCACCATGTGTTCAGAGCTCAGAGGCTTCAGTTCAGATTGAACCTGTATGAACTGAAGGAGGGCCGTCAGATCAAACCCAAGACCTTCATGAGCATGGTGTCCAATCTGCTGTATGAGAGAAGGTGAGTTCTCTCAGACTGTTCCCTGCATTTATCTTGAGAACTGTTCTGTTTGGTTCTTTTGTTAAGCTGCTTTATGTTCCTCTGTTTATCATATATTCTGACATGAACACTGTCTCTAGGTTTGGACCGTACTACATTGAGCCAGTGATTGCAGGTCTAGATCCAAAAACCTTTGAGCCATTCATCTGTTCCTTGGATTTGATTGGCTGCCCAATGGTGACAGAAGACTTCGTAGTGAGCGGTACCTGCTCAGAGCAGATGTACGGGATGTGCGAGTCTTTGTGGGAACCCGACATGGTAAACGGGTTTGGTTTTTCTCTGTGTAGATGATGTGAATCAGTATTTCAGTCAAGATGAACATGAAATCTTGTGGAACACGCAGGAACCAGACGATCTGTTTGAGACCATCTCTCAGGCGATGCTGAACGCCGTGGATCGAGACGCCGTATCCGGAATGGGAGTTGTTGTGCATGTGATGTAAGTTCACCATCAACACAAATTGTCAGTGACATTTTCTTCTCAGATCCAGATGTTCTCACAGATGTGTCACATTTTACCATCTTTACACACCTTGTTAACACGACTGGGAGTTGATTTTATTTTCCTGTTCATGAGCAGTGAGTTTAAAAAGCTCCGGCAACGTGATGCTCCACTGCAATGTGGTGACATTGATTCTAATGCTTGCAGAACTGTGCAAAAGTCTTGAATCATTCAGACATTTTCAGAACACTGAAAATAAAAACAGTTTTGAATTCCAGTAAAATCACATTTCTCAAGTTTCTGACAACATGAAGCAACGGGTGGCTCAAGACTTTTGCACAGATGTTTATTTGGTCTGCTGTGATTATTGAGTCTGTTTTCTTCGTCTGACAGCGAGAAAGACAAGATCACCACACGGACCCTGAAAGCCCGGATGGATTAGAGGAAGTTTTGTATAAAATGAGCAACAATAGTTCTTTTTGTTTTCTTACTGCTAATGTTCAATAAATAAAGATGAGTTTAAACAATAAAACGTGTTCTCTGTCTTCTGATGTATATGTTGTTGCTTTTGACTGAATCTGTGGATACATGATCAGCTGATCCTCGTTAGGCTGCAGGGTCACAGAAGTCCAGGATCGAACCATCCTTGTTCTGGAGAGCCCTCTGTTTTACAGTTCAACAGGAAAACCTTTTTGCTGCGTTTTTGACAGTCCGGGTGTCACAAGGTCTTCTCGATCTAAAACTTTCAATCTGACGTGGAAGCAAATTTTTTGGGACTAAATCCAAGTTGAAGGCCACAGAACTCAGACTTAAGCCTTGTGAAACATTTCAACTGCTGCTGCCACATGCTAAAATTAAACATTTAGCTGTGAACACAGTTCTGATAAAGCGAGACTTCAACATCCAGCTTATCGTAAATATTTGAATCGTTTTATCTGGTTTGGTGAAATGAGTAAAATCTGATTTTCTCACCGTGCTGCGCGACAGGCATCATTTATTTATCTGAGCCGGATCAACACTTTCATTTATTTTTTTAAAAAAGGAACCCATTTCAGTCCCTTTAAGCAAGAAGAATTGATTTTGGTGAAACTTTCACTGGTTCCTAAATGTTTTAAAATGAACTCTTGAGTAACGTTCTGAGTTTTAAATCACTCAGATTAAGATTTCATGACTTGAATGTTGAGGTTTTCCTGAAATGTGATGAAGAATAAAGATGAGAAAAACAAGATAAAACTCCCTTTAATATGCAATGAATCATTTTCAAGTAACATTTTTTCCTAATGTCTGTTGGTAACAAAACAATACTGTATACAAACACAAAATTGCTACATTAATGTAAACAAGATATAAAAATGATCCTTATGATAATAAAACAGGTGTTTGCTGCAGAATTCCCCTTTTTCTGTGATTTTTTTTAGAGCGACCTCCATTGAATGTACGGTTAAAATAGTAAAAATATTCAGAAACATTATGGCAACATAACATTCAAACACCTTTTTTTTTTCCTTTTTGTTGTTTTCATCGGAACAATCAGATGCTAAGTTTAGTGGTTTGATGTTACTGGTGTAGTTTCATGTACACGTCAGCCATGCATTTTGAAATTGCATTCATTTACTGTTACATCGTTATATATTAATGTGTTAATCTCCAATTTGTCGGCAGAACGTTTGAATGTTTTTCTGACTGAGAAGCCTGACGGCGACTGTCCGAGACGTTGTCATGCATTCTGATCATTCTGCATGTTGATTAGAAACCAAAAACAACAGAGACTCGGACTCTACTGACAGACTAACTGCTGAAGCTCAAACTCTCATTCAAGGCATTAGTGAGACAGTTTTCGTGCTGGCGTGAGGAGCAACAAAGTGGCTGAAGAGTCGTGGACAGAACGTAAACGGGACCCAAATTCAGTGAAGAGTTTCACAAAGTGAGATGATGGTGGTGTGTAACAGGCTCGATGCACCGCCCCTTCAGCTCCACCCAGCGACGGGATCAGGTGCTTGTTTTTATTTTTTAAAAGGGAGACAGACTGACACGGAGAAGTGAGGGCGTGGCATCTGATAGAAGTATGTGCGGAGCTGACGGGCTGGACTGGAGGTGAGTCTATGATAAGATGTTGGACATGAACTCGTAGAATCGTTTGGAGTACTGCTCCGGGTTCACTGTCGAGATCTCGGCTCCTGCCTGGAAGAAAAGGATGAAACATGAATCAGACGAAGCTGCAGACAGAAGCTTCATACTCATCATCAACATGATTTTTATTTGGGCTTTTTAAAGACCAATTTGCTCCTTTTTTTAAACGTGAAAGGATTCTGCTCTAAAGTAAACACCCCCATAAAAAGGTCTATCAGAGAGAGTCGGAAAACTTTATTGGTCCAGTGGGCTTTGAACCCATCACCCAGTTATCAGCCAAGTCCAGGATCCAACACGGACAAGCAAAATATAGAACAGCAAATAAAATGCTGCGAAAGACCCACAAGCTACTTTTTATAATGACGATGTGACTGTAGTCTAGATTTAAACTGTAGTTTTTATTTCTTTTACTTTATTTTTTATTGTGTTTTTATTTGTTTTACTGTGCAGTACTCTGATTTTATCTTGAAAGGTGGTTAAAAAAGACAATGATGTCCAAACAGGATGAATGTCTGAGTTAGTAATGAAGACAAAGTGCAAGATGTTTTTGTTCTTTGTAAACGTGACTGTAATTATTCAACATGTATGATGTTAACATGTTCAGAGAGTCTGTACTGAAAGTCTTTCACTTTGTAACTGTGATGGGAGTTTGTGAAAACATCCTGATCACCATGACAACGTAGTGTTACTGAATATTCACAGCAGCTTGCAGCTTTGAGGAAGTGATGAAACGCAGGAACGGGAGATGTAAACAAAGTGATTCACTATGACAGAACACGTAGAACCAGATGAAGAATCAGTGGTTTGTGAGTGTTTGTCTGTTTCTGAATGAGAAATCGACTCACGAGACGATTTGAATAGAACCAGTTCTGATGCTTAGAGTCGTATATGTTTGAGCTGAAATCGGTTCCACAGGCTTCAAGTTCTGCTGATCAAACACAGTCAGTCTCAGTGTCATCGTGGTTCTTTCTGCATATTGCTGCTTTGTTTCTGTGCAGTATTAGATTACAGGTCGTTTTGTTGATAGAAATGATATTTGATGTTTAACTCGTGTCTCTGCTGAGTAAAAATGGCTGTTTACTGCGTTTCATCACTTCCTGTTTCAAAAAGACTGAAGCTCATAAAAATATTCATATTTACCTAAAAGGAGTCAAACACATAAACCCGCAGCATGTTCCATTAAACAAATGATAATGATTCGAAATGTTTTATTGAGACCCGAGTTATTCAGAGACTCTTTAAAGGTTATGTTGGGAAAATGTATGTTGTGTTAAAGAACCAACTGGACCTGCTGGACCAGATTGTAGAACAAGAGACCATTAAATATGAACAGGCTGCTGCTGTTCCCGCCCATTAGCTTTAATAATCAATGTGTGATGAGCTGCTGTAAACATGTAGAGCAAAGTGACAGCTGAGCACATGTAGAGAACATGTTCTGTTTCTGTAACACTAACCCCGTGTTTCACAGTTTTGGCAGCATGTGCAGCTTTTTTCTTAGCGTCGTAGTGCGTGAGGATGTCGATAATAGCCATGAAGTAAACTTCCTTCTTTGCAGCACCTGAAACAAGAAAAAACAAACATTTTACCTTCACCTGCTAAACAACATCCACGTGTGTGGAGTTTAAAACGCCGCTCACCGTCGTGGCTCTTGATTGCGTAAACATCCACAGAGGGGTCGAACTCCCCGGGGCCGAAGAAGCCCCCACAGTTGAGAGGGTTTCCGGGACTGTCGGGAGGCGTGCCGAAGGAGCCCGTCAGCACTCCTCCTCCCATTCCATCGTTCTCTAACTCCTCCTCTTCGCCAGCTCCCTCTACATCCATCTCCTCCTGCTCTGCTCGCTCCACATCATGGATCCCCACCAGGAGACTGTAGTCCATGATCTTCAGGGTGGCCAGGAACTGAAACACGCAGGTCCATCCAGCATCATTAGCTCTTTTTCAATGTTTAATCTGACGTGGTCATCATCAAACTATCTTCAGGGTTTCAAACTTCTCTCAATTTCAGTCCAGACAGAAGAATCAAAAGTTTCTCACCTCCACGTCCCGCTTTAACTTCTCCAAAAAGTACTTCTTGTTGTCGTCTCCTATCTGCAGCTTGTGTCCTTCATTCAGGAAGTCGTTGTCTTTAAAAGTAGGAAGTTCTTTAGCCTGAAGAGATGTTTTACATCATGTGTTGTAGAGAACGTGTCTCAAAGTGTTGATGTTAGAAATAAAACCTGAACAGGAGAAACTAACAGAACAGATCTGCTTCTAACTACTTCACTGAGCTGACAGGTGTGTCTCTGAGGGTCAGTTAAGGAGGTTTATTTTTGTCTTTTCGTGTTAGCAGCCGTCAGCACACAGAAATGAAACGTACCTTCTCCTTGTCACTGGCTTCCCTCGAGACTGTAGAACCCTAAAAGAAATAGAACATAAAAATAGAATCAAAGAAACATCAGAAGAACTTCCTGTTTTAGATGTTTCTACTCCGGTGAGTCTCCTGGCTTCACTTTTTAACCCTGGAACGTCACATTGATCTTCATACAAGTCAATATTACCTTGAGAATAATATAATTTCTTGCTTCATTTATAAATGTTGTAAAATCATTTAAAAAGCAGCAGGAAGTTTGTTCAGATGTGATTCTGGTTGAAGGAAAGAAGTGAAGAACATCTGGGTTCCAGTTTTCTGCTGATCAGTTTTTTCATTCAGTAAACTGCTTGTAGCTTGAAATACAAAGTATTTCTCACCTTTAGGTCGTACTTGCGGTGCACAGTGAGGCGATGGCTGAAGACGTTCCGCGTCACCACCATGTACGTCTCCACGCCGTCCACCGTTAGTCTGTACATGCCCAGAAACTGAGGCAGCAGCGTGTTGCCATGACACTCCACTATAAACTGGAAGCAACAGGGAGGAAGGAGACGTGTGGGAGGGAAGAACGAAACATTCAGTCAGAAACCTCGACACGGCTGCAGCTTTATAAAACCCTGGTGCAGAAAGGCTCGTGTGGTGGTTCTGGTGCCGCTACCTGGTGATACTTCTTTAGGATGTTGTGCATCTCAGCGATGTCCTCGCTGGAAACAGTTTTAATAACAAAGCGGTGGTCGTAGCTGGTCAGGAAACGGTTGCCAAAGCGACCCTGGGAGTCGCTGTTGAGCGGGGCGCTCCGGGTCAGAGAGTTCTGGAGCAGAGACACACAAAGAAAAACTTTAACCAAAGATGCTCCATGTTGTTTCATGCATGTTGTGTTAAAAAGTGCATCACCTGATAGTCCTGGTCATCGATGCAGAAGCGCTCCCTCAGGTTCCTGAACACCATCGGACAATACTCTTTGAATTTAAAGCGACTCGGTAGGTTTTCTCTGTCAGGAAGGAAGGAAGGAAGGAAGGAAGGAAGGAAGGAAGGAAGGAAGGGAGTGAGAGATTAAATTTTAATTTATTTCTGTTATTTTTTTTTTCATCTTACAGAGTTGAGCTGACATCCTGAAATCAGCTCCTCACACCTACTTTGATTTTGGTTCAAACTGGTTAAAGTTTTTGATCAGGAGTTTTTTTCATCCATCTTTGTGAATCCTTTTTAACAGGTGAGAAAACACGAGACGTGCACCTGAATCATCCACCTGAAACCTGCAGCAGGAGGTGCAACGTGTCAGGTGTCACCTTCAGACAACTTTGTCCCCCAATTAAAGAAGAGAAGAGGTCCAAGACCAACATGAGACATAAGAACCATGTGATACTAGTTCGTCCCAGAAACCAGAGCTCAAATCATCAAGACCAACAAACTGACTTCAACATGGACATGAAGCTGCACAGAGCAGCAAATTAAAAGAAACATGCAGATTGTTTTAACTCGTTTATTTACAGTTATTCTTCCTCACAGTGACGTGTCTATAAAATCTATGTTGGGGGGGGCACAGATATGGAAAAGTTTAGCACATGTAAATGGCTCATAACCTAAAAGAAATTATAGTTTACAGTCCAGACACAAAGATCAATGGTTCATTTTCATTAATCATTATCTGTGATTAATGAACAAGTTTTGATTGAGCTGAATGAGCTTTAAATCCACAGGCTTCTCAACCATCCACCAATCACATCTCGTGTAAATCAACTGCTCAAACTACCAGAAAATATTTAGATAAGTTTAATAAAAAAAATCTGTGATTTAGTGAAGCTACAAGTCGAAGTGTGATATATATGGAGGGATTACTGTATACTATTATTACATCATGCCTTTAAAAACAAACTGTGTTGTACTTACTTGTTAAAAAGGTGGTTGTCCACTTTGATCTTGCTGTAGGCTTTAAAGTCATCTGGCATCAACATAACAGGTACAGGCACATTACTTAACTCGTTAATCTGAGGGAGAGACGAGAGACGTGGGTGAGAACGACAGCAAACAGCTGATTTTACCTCATTTAGAAAGAAAATTAGGCACTAAAATCAGTTGTTTTGATAACAGCTCATCCTTTAATGTTGTGGAGTTAGAATTAAGACCAATATGTGATTTAAAGTTTATAAAAGGAATCTCTTTCCATATTGAACCGTGACAGAGAATAAAGCTATGAATAACTGCAACACCTCCCTGTTTCATCACTTACATGGATACCAGCACCAATAATTAACTCTCAGGACAAATAATACAGATAATAATACTCTTTACTGCTGCTGTTGGTGAGGGAGGCGGAGCTAATCTCCACAGCCAACTAAAAGACGCTAATACAAACATAAACTCTTATAATAGCAAGAGGAGACTTATGGTCCTGATACAGTGTTGCTATTACTGTTGTCCACACACCACATCTAAATGAGAAAACACTGCAGCATCAATTATGACGTTAAAGTCTCAGGAACATGAACTCGTGTTGAAATTCTCCAGCATCAATGCAAAGCAGCTATTAAATATGCATCTAACTTGTGAGTGGAAGACGAGGGCTTTGATGTGAAGTCTGTTTGATGTTTTCAATCAGCCTCACACCCACATCTCCAGCCATCAGGCCTGTGTTGCACCCACACACCCAAAGTTCAACCACCGAATACCAACCAGTAAACATCAGCTGAGGCTTTAATCCCTCGTTAACTTCATCTAACGGACTGTTGGAATCTCCCACACGCAGTTCTGCTGTGATTCTGCAGAACGCCGACCACGTTGTGTTTATCTGATCAGCGTTGTCACACGTGTGGGTGATTTTTAATAAGGTTCCACACAGATTTGAAATATTCATGGAAGAGCCACAGAGAAACAGAAGCTCAAACACAAGCCTGAAATCACGTCCATCATGTAACAACGCAGAAGTCCGAAAAAAAATCACATCCGCAGGGACAGATTTAAACACAACAGGTTACTGGGCAAAGGCATCTGAAGGGGCCCCACATTGATCCAAACTGCAACAAAAGGCTTGTTCAGTCTAAATGACCTGGAAGTCCTAATCACCACATCATCTCTTGGGTCTTAACAATCAGGTTATTCTGTTTTAATTTGAACCTCAGATAAGATTCAGACACGTCAACACGTCTAATTAAGTTTAAACCGCCTGCGCGTCACTGTTGCTCTGATACTTTAAGGCTTTCAGAAACTAAAGACCTGCTGCTTTGTGTCTGTTTTTATCTAAAGTTTATGTAAAAATATCACAAAAGAGAAAATGTTTACTGCCAAAGTAGAACTGAACCAGTTTCATCCTCCATATTCAACTAAACAGACTTTTAGATTATATTTTTTACAGCTGACAGTAATGTATAACTTTGATTTTAACAACATTTATGTGAGTCAGACATAAAACATCAGAGTAAGAAAGGAAATATAAAACTGAGTCAATGAGGGTTAATTTACTGAGAAAACTCTGGCAGGTATAATGTTAATATTTCAATGAAAATGTTTATTTAACACATTGGAAATTCATGTCATGATCATTTTCTGACTAAATGCAAACAGAAGCATCATAATGTTGGTGAGTAATAATCCTGGACTTGTTGCTGCTACATGAGGAATACATCCACCGTGTCATCAACAGATCCGATTCCCTGATACTGGGACTTTATGTGACAGACTTGTTAGAACCTCCTGCAGAAACCTGTTGCTCATTTCATTCAAGTCAAAACTGGTGACCAAGTTTCTTCAGCAGAAATCAAGAACAGGCTTCAAAATAAAAGAAAAAACCTCAGGAAGAAAAAAAAGATTTTTTTTTTTTTCAAAAACAACATTTTAACCAAATATTTTTCAGATTTTATTTTAAAATTCTGTTTTATTCTATAAATAATTACATACATTATACGTGATGATTTTAGCTGTCATGCTTTATTCCGTGACGTCTTCTTGAGATAACGTGTTGTTATTTACAGACCTGCTGTGTCCCATATTGGCTGTTTAAAGACTTTTGGGGGGACAGATTTACTTCTGGAATAAATCCAGGACCTTCCCTTAAAATATGGCCTCCCTCTTGTTTGCCAAGTAGGTCTGCTCAGTAATCTGCTCATGCCTGAGAGGCTGTTTTACACGCATGAGTTGAACTGTGGAAGACTAACAGCTACTGCACATTAGGCAAATCAGAACTGCTTGTGCAACCCAATCTCTCCGTTCCTTGGTGTCCAACCCACCTTTCACTCAGCTTTTCATAGCCATAAGCAACCTCGGCCAAAAGTGATAGATTTTTCTGTTCTATTTATAGTAAAATGATGTAATGGAATGAACCGCAGTAAAAGGATGGAAGAGCAAACTACAGCTGCTGTAAATACCGGATTAAATCAGGTATGTTTTTAAACAATGAAAATCAGAGCAACCTGCTGCTCCAGCTGCTTGTCACACCCCTCCCACTTTATGCACCACATAAGCTGCAGCTCCACGATCAGCAGCAAAAACCCTTCAAAATCCACAATCTATGATGGCAGATTATCCCGATTGATAATCCATGCAGATTTACTGAGGTTCAGCAGATATGATCCTGAAGTTTGCTTCACATTTAGAGTCCAGATCAGCAGCTGGTAAAGGGCCAGAACAGTTTTCTAATGCAGACCACCTTAAAACAAGGTCTAAATAAAATGTAAAAATACCAAGAAAATTGAAAAACACCACGTGCAGTAATTACATATGAACTATATCGTCCTCCAAAATAATAACAATACTTTATTTATTTGGGTTTCATAAGTTGTGTTTAGATTTTTTCTTTACAAACAAAGAGAGAGTCTGGTCCAGATTTCATCACCATACATGTATATTTATTTAATTTAAAATAATCTGGAATAAAAACAGAAAATCAGTGACCTTTTCCCAGCAGCCGAATCACAAGCTAACTTCAGCCTCGTTCCGCAAATGTATTAGAATCCAGATAAAACCCTAGAAAGGAGACCCTGTCCCTGCATAAACCCACACAGGTTCCGGATCCTGGTCCAAACATCCTCATACAGATAAGAACCGGTGTAACGCTGAGTTTACAGGCCGGTTTGAACGCATCTAAACTCATTTGACAGATGAGGGCAGCTGCTAACGAGGCAGGTAAAATCAAACACAGTAAGAGACACACTGAAGATTATTTACCGTATGGTTGACACCCCACATTAAAACGCTGAGAATGGGCTCGCTTGCACGGAATAACTTGACTTTCTGTCCTATAAAACGCTTCTTTTTTGTCCTGGTTTTGCTGGCGCTGATGGCCGCTGCGCTGGTGCTGTTGGATGACATATTCGCAAAAAGAAAAGCGCAAACTTAACGACGTGCAAACACAATCTACGGGTGCATCGTGGTCGCAGTCCAGCTCTCGGTGAGTCTGTGTGTAGGATGATTTGTGCCGTTGGGAGTCAGCGGTGGGGCATTCTGCACCGTCACCACCCTTCCTCCTCCCGAGCAGCTAGCCGGCCATCGGGCCACAGCGGAGCCGCCTTGGTTTGAAAAACAACCCGCTGCGATCAACTGAGGCCGGGCGGGTCCGCTTCACACTCCCCGGAAACCTGCGACCTCAAACTGCTGCGGTGGCGGTTTATTTGGAGGTGAATAAACCCCGCATGTTGCGCCGGAGACGGTTATCAGCCGCCCGCCAGACGAGCGATGAGTTCAGGGTCTCCTCAAGATGGCGTCCGCGCTGCGCCCCCAGCAGGCCGCAGGTGGTACTGCAGGGGTTCCCGCTTTAATCTGACTGGGCTGGGCAGTGACAGATTACACGTAATCTGGATTAGGTAATCAAATTACAGCTCCAAGAAACTATTGTCACTCCAGAGCATATAATTATACTGTACACATGTCCCCCAACTCTTCTACTGAGCAACAAGAAAATCTTTTAAAAATATGATTCCAATTTATTTTATTAGAAATGATTTGTGTTTCCTCGCTGTCCCCTCAGTCAAAACAGATGGACCCTCATCCTGAACTTGGTCCTGCTCAAGGGATTTTCTTGTTAAAGGAGAGTTTTTATTCTTCACTCTCGCTCTTGAAGCATTTTGGACTGTATGTGCATGTAACCTGTATTGAAACCAGGCTGGCTGCACGTCACTCACCCATTTACGTTCTTTGTGTTGCGCCCTTAGTTCTGAGAAGACTCAGACCACTGCCTGTTGGTCTCTAACCGCTAATGGTGACGCTGTTTGTACAACCAGATTCAACAGAAATATTCTGTAACATGAAGTTTCTTGCACATGCCCACACGAGTCATCAGGCCCGACTGTGTGAACTGAGAGCTGGTTCAACACACAGCAAATACACCTCCAAGTGTTCACAGCTAATTCTAGGTAAAAAAAAAAACAAGATGAGATGGTATGTGATTGTAGCATGTATGGAGATCTGGAGATGTCGGGAGGTTGAACTTCCTCAGTTGTCTCAGGAAGTTCATCCTCTGGTGAGGGAGCTGATGTTCATCTCCAATGTGAGGTCCTGAGAGATGATGGTACCCAGGAAGCAGGAAGACTCCACTGTGTCCACTGGTGATTCACTAAGGGTGATGGGAATGGGGGGGGGGGGTCTGAGCAGCAGTCTGAGCCCTTTCCATACAGAGGCAAAGTTGTTGGCTGATAGCTGTTGCTGGAGCCTCTTTGAATACAGTCGTTTAGCACGTCTCACCCCTTTGCTAAATCTGTATTTTGTCACTCTGAAACGTACTCAACTCCTTTTTCAGACCTCAGCTGTCTGCGTTTAGGGATGAACCAGGGTTTTGTTTTCTTTTCTTGTTACTGGTTTATTTTGGTGATTTTTGGAAATGAAAGTAAAAAGGAAACAAGTTGTGTCTTTGTGACCAAAAGCAGAAACATCATGACATCAGAGCAAAGATGAAAAAAAACAAAAAACAAGAAAACACTGAGACATGAACAGCTGTTTTGTTTAACCAGGATTAAATGATCATTTATGTGATCAAAAGAAATTTCAGTAGTGGCTGAGATGTTTGTTTGTTTATCAAAAAAAAGGAAATTGAATGTGGTCACACTGTAAAATGTGCCAAGTTTAATCACATTGAGTCATTTTCATCAGAACTCCCGAGCTGTTGCTGTAACACATGAAGAAGAGAAAACAGGAACAACAGAAAACAGAATCTTTTGCAAAATCCTTTAAAGATAAATTGTTGTTCAGTAGGATCCAAATTTATTGAAATTAATTTAAAAAGCCAAGCCTTTCCCCTATCAAAAAACAAAACATGATTATTTCTGTTTGTTTGTAAACATCAACAAAGAGAAATAACGTGAGTCTGAACTGAACTGGATTTATTACATGGACAAATCATCCACAGCCATGTTAACATTAACAGGTCAACATGCATAAGGCCTGTCCAGGAACAGAACCCTATAGAACCCACTCCATCATCCTGCAGGGTAGAACCCACTCCATTCTCCTGCAGAGGTAGAATCAATTCCATCCTCCTGCAGAGGTAGAACCCACTCCATCCTCCTGCAGAGGTAGAATCAATTCCATCCTCCTGCAGAGGTAGAACCCACTCCATCCTCCTGCAGAGGTAGAACCCACTCCATCCTCCTGCAGAGGTAGAACCCACTCCATCATCCTGCAGAGGTAGAACCCACTCCATCCTCCTGCAGAGGTAGAACCCACTCCATCCACCTGCAGAGGTAGAACCTACTCCATCCTCCTGCAGAGGTAGAACCCACTCCATCATCCTGCAGAGGTAGAACCCACTCCATCC
>SSNP01000038.1:1495581-1609466 GCA_006937955.1 Pachypanchax playfairii | reverse complement strand
CACCTGCAGAGGTAGAACCTACTCCATCATCCTGCAGAGGTAGAACCTACTCCATCATCCTGCAGAGGTAGAACCCACTCCATCCACCTGCAGAGGTAGAACCTACTCCATCCACCTGCAGAGGTAGAACCTACTCCATCCTCCTGCAGAGGTAGAACCCACTCCATCATCCTGCAGGGGTAGAACCCACTCCATCCTCCTGCAGAGGTAGAATCAATTCCAACCTCCTGCAGAGGTAGAACCTACTCCATCATCCTGCAGAGGTAGAACCCACTCCATCCACCTGCAGAGGTAGAACCTACTCCATCCACCTGCAGAGGTAGAACCTACTCCATCCTCCTGCAGAGGTAGAACCCACTCCATCATCCTGCAGAGGTAGAACCCACTCCATCCACCTGCAGAGGTAGAACCTACTCCATCCTCCTGCAGAGGTAGAACCTACTCCATCATCCTGCAGAGGTAGAACCCACTCCATCCACCTGCAGAGGTAGAACCTACTCCATCATCCTGCAGAGGTAGAACCCACTCCATCCACCTGCAGAGGTAGAACCCACTCCATCCTCCTGCAGAGGTAGAACCCACTCCATCCACCTGCAGAGGTAGAACCTACTCCATCCTCCTGCAGAGGTAGAACCTACTCCATCCTCCTGCAGAGGTAGAACCCACTCCATCATCCTGCAGAGGTAGAACCCACTCCATCCTCCTGCAGAGGTAGAACCTACTCCATCCTCCTGCAGAGGTAGAACCCACTCCATCATCCTGCAGAGTAGAACCCACTCCATCCACCTGCATAGTAGAACCCACTCCATCCACCTGCAGAGGTAGAACCCACTCCATCCTCCTGCAGAGGTAGAACCCACTCCATCCTCCTGCAGAGGTAGAACCTACTCCATCATCCTGCAGAGGTAGAACCTACTCCATCCTCCTGCAGAGGTAGAACCTACTCCATCATCCTGCAGAGGTAGATCACATTCCATCCTCCTGCAGGGAAACCACTCCATCCTCCTGCAGAGTAGAACCCACTCCATAACTCCTGCAGAGGCAGAACCCACTCCATCATCCTGCAGGGTAGAACCCACTCCATCCTCCTGCAGAGTAGAACCTACTCCATCCTCCTGCAGAGGTAGAACCTACTCCATCATCCTGCAGAGGTAGAACCTACTCCATCATCCTGCAGAGGTAGATCACATTCCATCCTCCTGCAGGGAAACCACTCCATCCTCCTGCAGAGTAGAACCCACTCCATCCACCTGCATAGTAGAACCCACTCCATCCACCTGCACAGTAGAACCCACTCCATCCTCCTGCAGAGGTACCTCAAGGGTTTGAATTTCCTTCCAAATGAAAAATAAGTTTCTGCAAAATATAAATTAACATTTATTTGAGTTGTAAAAAAGCTAATTTGTTTGTAATGTTCTTTTTATTTTCACCTCTATGTTTTCAGAACTCTTTAAGGTTCTTGTTCCATGGTAAAGAGAACCCAAATGCTGCTTGGAGCATTTAAAAAACTTTCACTCAATTAAAAGCTGCTAAAAAGCCAGGAAATGAGCCAGAAACTGAAAATCAGGTTTCAGGTGGAGATAAAATAAATGAAATATGTAAACTAAAACCAGGTGAGACAGTCAGAGAAATAAAGCAGGTCTGGAGGGAAACACGAAACAAAGCTCATTATTTAAACTTTATTTTTGTGTTTTATCTCTGGAATGTGCTTTACAATCATCTCTGTGTTAATAAGATCCAGTCTGGGTCCGGGGCCCTGGACTCCTGAGGCCTGCAGGGCCTCGGAGGCAGATGGGGGTTTTGCTCTCTCTCCGGTAGAACCGGAGGGCGTGGCGGAGCTGATTGGTTCTCAGTCTGCTGACAGAATTTCAGCAGCAGCGGTGACGGAACTGAAACGAGCTCAGCGCGGCCTGAAACGGGGGGGGGGATTACACCGTGCACAGACTGATCCGGGCCTAAGGAGACTCCGGACTCCCTGTTCAGGCCCGGGCGACAAAATAAAGTCACGTGATCCAAAATGGGCAGTCCTCTGACGGGGCTGAAAAAAGCCATTTTCTGGCGCCGCTGCACAGTTCTGTCCAAGTGCAAATAAGTGATCTGGATCCAGGCCGGGAGCAGAGGAGGAACTTTGTGTCGGATCAGGTAGGAACGAAGCGCCGCTCGCCGCGTTTTATCGCGGCTCTTTGTCGCGCTGCAGTTTGCGGAGGCGCACACAAAGTGCACGGTGTCACGTTTGAGTCTGTTGTTCGCTCTCCTGATGCAGAGCCCTGTCAGTGAATTTAAGATGGCTGCTTTGTGTACCAGTGTGATTCTGCAGCCCCTCGGTGTCGGTGTTTTCTCTGGATGTGTCGGATCGCACCGTCTGCTCGGACGGCGGAGCTCCGGGAGGAAATGGAGCCGCTCTTTGTTGGTCGAGGAGCGGAGCTGGTGCACGATCTGAGGCCACACGGGGACGATCCGGTCCTCAGCTGCCCTCAGCTCCTTATTAAGCTCAACAACGTGCCATTCGACTTGTTTTGCATCCGTTTGTTTTGGTTTCACAGGCTGCTGCTCCAAGGACGAGCTGCAGACAATAATGTGTCTGAGAGCTGCAGTCATGTGGACAAATTCAACCACATTTGACATTTAGGCTGCGTGTGCTTCTCCTGCAGATCTGTCCAGATGGATAAAATGCAGCCGAACCGGGTCAAAATCACAGATCTGAACCCGCTCCTCACGTGTCCGCTGTGTGCAGGCTACCTGATTGATGCCACAACCATCGTAGAGTGTCTGCACTCCTGTAAGTTCCTCTCATCCAAACATCAACATGCAGACCTGCTCAAGCTGCTCACTGTCAGGACCAGGTCTGAACAGGTCCACTACAGGGACCACACACCACTGAGCCACAGTTTTAAAACCTCAGAGGTGGGAAGAACACTGATCATCTGTTACACCCTCCCAGACTCCAGATTTCCAGTTCCATCAGGTGTCCATGATCAAACTTAGTCAATAGAACCCAAAGACTCCAGTCCTGAAGCTGGATCTTCCAGAACCCGTGAGGTGTGTGATGAACACAGGTGGTTTTAAAGTAGTGGCTGGTGTGTGTGTGTGTCTAAAATAAGAATTAAATGCAGAACAACAGCCTGACAAACTTGTTTTATTTGGGTTCTACGGTCTGTTACTTTATAAAGATCTGGATCCTGTCCTGTCTTCTGCAGGTTCCTAACCTGATCAAGTTCTCAGTTTTTCTGGGTTTTCTTTGGACTTTGGCTGCTTTTTCACTCTGTTTCAGTTCTTGTACCCGAATGTTTGTTAGTTTGGATCTTCAACACATAAAAAGGTTCCTGAACTCAAAGATGAACCAGCGTTGTGTCAACAATTAACAAAGACCCTGTTTTAATTTGGACCTTAAGGCTTTTTTTTAGAAGCAGCCTGTTTCAGAGACTCAATGTTTTCTCATTTCTTTAGTTAAATACATGAAACTCACTAAAGAAAAGACGGTTGGACAGACAGAAGACATGATTCCTGGCGAGCTGTTAGCTGAACACCCGTCCTGTTCTCAGACTGGGACGTCTTTACTCTAGTCAAACAGTTAAACAAACTAACCCTTCCTCTGAAAGTATCTAGTGAAGTAAAAATCCTCTAAAGTCCAGAGAAAATCTCAGAAAGTTTGACTTCTTGGACGTAACGATAACAGACGCTACGTCTTCGTGGTGTTTCCTGTAAAATCGACTCACTAACACGAGGCGTGTTTGTGTCTCTGCAGTCTGTAAAACCTGCATCGTTGCCTTCCTCGAGACAAATAAGTTCTGTCCTCGATGCGATGTCCAGGTCCACAAGACGTGTCCACAGCTCAGCATCAGGTGATCAAACATCTTCATGTTCATATAAACACGCCTGACTGTAGCGTCTCACACTGAATAACTTTCTCTTCCAGGTCGGACAAAACTCTGCAAGACATAGTTTATAAACTCGTTCCGGGTCTTTTTAAAGGTAAAACATTCGTCCTGCAGTCAGCTGTCGGTTCTGCTCATGACGTTTATTTAACGGATCGGTTCTTCTCTCAATCCAGACGAGATGAAACGCAGACGAGACTTTTATGCAGAGAATCGAGTTCTGGAACCGGGAGAAGTGGTGGAGACGTTCAACATAGCAGAGGATGAAATCATCAGTCTGTCCATACAGTTCTACGAGAGGAACAAGTGAGTCTGATGTTTCAGGACAAAAGTTTGTCTTCTTCACCTGGACGTTTCTTCACCTGGACCACCAGCTTCATGTACCTGAAGCAGGTTGAGTCCGTGTGTCTTAGTTATCAAGCTGTTTATATTTGGTTTTTACCTGCAGAAACAACGAGAGGCAGCGGTCAGAGGTGGAAGCCGACAAGGTAACGATGGTTTAAAGTTCTTCACTTTCATGTCGTGTTCTGATTCTGGTTCTGATTCTGTTCTTCCTGCATTTTGTTCTCAGTCCAATGGTAAACGCTTCCTGCAGTGTCCAGCAGCCATGTCCGTCATGCACTTAGCAAAGTTCCTCCGGAGCAAGATGGATATACCCAGCAACTACCGGGTAAACACACTCAGGAACCAGAACTGTTCAGATCCTGTTAGAAACTGGGTCGATTCTGCTGTGGTTCTGTCAGAACATGTTGCTGTTCGCTGGTGACTTGATGTGAAAAGTTTCTGTCACTTTTATTTAAACAACCTTTAAATAAGGAGATAAGCATCTTCTACTGTTGGTTTAGTTCTGCTCAGAGGGAGAGTTGGTCCTCCATGAACTGTGGTTCTATGGAGTCGTTCTAGTCCGTCAGTATCTTACCTGCAGTTTGAAGAATCAGGTAGAACAGCTGGAACATTCAAGAACAAACGAATATCATCCTGCAGTATCAATTATCCCTTCAGAAAATAATGTATATTTTTAATAGCAGGTTTTATTCATAAAATAAAACAAACTCAAGAGTTTCTACAAACTCTTAAAAATGATGGAATTTACTTTTTGCATTTTCAAAAAAAAAAAAAGGTTTCCAGATTTTTTTCCATTTTGTTACATTTTCTAAAATAAAGAAATCAATTTCAGTTTAAACTCCTACAACTAACTAAATATTTATATTAACATTAGATATAAACAGTGAGCATGAGAACCAAAAACATTTTTATTAGCTAAACAGGAAATGAGCTGATGGATTTAGGAGGATGGTTTCTGATATTTTCCTTCTCTGCAGCTGAGAGGAAACTAAATCCTGCGTTTACGACTCTTTGTTTGTATTCGATGTAAAAATGTCTCAAAAACGGATAATCCTGGAAATGTAAAAAGTATCTGAACGCTGATGGTCTGATATGTTCTGAGTTAGATTGTAAAGTTTAAAAAGAAAGAAAGTCCCGCCCACTCTGTACGCAGCCAATGAGCAGCAGCTTGTCTGGTTTCAGCTGTAACTTCTGTGTTACGTTCTTACGTCCATTTATTATTTAAATCTATGAATGTGAGTTAGACACTCGTTTAAACCCACAGGAAGCTGTTGGGATTCGCCGTCAATTCACCTGATCAGTAACGAAGGAGAGAAATTATCTGCAAACTGGAACATGTTTATGAAATAAGAGAAAAAAATCCTGCAGATTAAAAATCTCTGTGTTCTGACAACAGGTAAAAATGTCGGTAGTAACAGCACACGTGTGTTCACATGATCAGCTCCTTTCCACGTCACACAGCATCATCACACGGGGGCGTCACTGAACCAGGACGCTGGTGAAACGTGACGACCAACACGAGCTCAGAGTGTTTGAACTGAACCGGGAATCTGGTCGAACCCTTCAACAGAACTAAAATCTAGACTCGTGAACATGACGTGAACTCATGCATCCTCACAGTTTGAAGTCCCGCCCCCTCCATCTGAATCAAAGGGACTGTTCGCTGACTTGAAAATACACCTCAGGTGATTTGTTCAAGGTGTTTCAGGACTCTTATTGGTTCATAAAGATCTTATCTTGCTGCTGCATTTTCAGATATTCATTTTTCTCATATCTTTACCAGTAATTAGTCATTTTATTCTAAACACCATGATTGTGAGGAGAGTGGGCGGGACTTGCAGACAAAGGATGAAGGCGGAGACTCCAAATCCAGATTTTATTCCGTGTTTGGCCCAGAAGAGCTGAGCATCGTCCTCCGAAACTGGACTCGCTTCAGTCAGTCAGTGTGTTTAAAGCCAACAGGACAGACCAGCTGGTTTCAGTGTTTACAGCATCAGCTGATGTCGGATCTGCATGTTTTCAGCTGTGTGTGTGTTTCTCAGGTGGAGGTGTTGTACGGGGACGAACCTTTAAAGGACTACTACACACTAATGGACATCGCCTACTTCTACGAGTGGAGACGAGTGAGTGTCAGATGACAGACTTTATACTTTCACTGCATGATCGTTGGATTCTGCAGCTGTTAGAGTCTGTA
The DNA here is from genome assembly GCA_006937955.1 of Pachypanchax playfairii. Taxonomy (NCBI): domain Eukaryota; kingdom Metazoa; phylum Chordata; class Actinopteri; order Cyprinodontiformes; family Aplocheilidae; genus Pachypanchax; species Pachypanchax playfairii. The sequence continues at coordinate 1,603,052 of SSNP01000038.1, read as the reverse complement.
AATTATAATCTGAGTTTACCGATTGTTATAAAAAGTTCCAGGTTTCTTTATGTTCCTCTCAGCTGACAGCAGCCGTCTGAAGCTGCACTTCCTTTCAGTGCAGATTTAGTTTAGTTGTAAACATCAGATTGTTTTCAGAGGAAGGTGACAGATGCATGTTGGGATTAAAGCGCCATCTAGTGGAGAAACACTGTTTTCTGTTTGTCCAGTTTTATTCTGACACCAGATCTCTCAGCTGAGGGAACAACACTCCTAATGTCTGTGTGTTTCTCAGGTTTATTTAAAAAATAATTTCTGTATATTTTAATGAGTGTCTGAGTGAAAACTGCATGTGTTGGACATCAGTCTGAGACTGTCCCGTGTTCTTCTGCTGGACTCTTTACTAACAGCGTGTTGGGATCTTTAGTATTTCTTGCAGCAGGACAGTTTAGAATTCTTTGCCGTTATTTGAGAATGAAGGTCTCAGTGAACTGCAGCGTGTCGTCAAGGTAAAACAGACGGACGTGTCTGAAGGCTGGTGTCAGTCTGTACAGATTTCGTTATTGTCCTGGTGTCATGTGACGCGTCTGCTGCTCCAGTGAATCAGACTTCAGAAATCTAAACTTTAAAGGGCGTGTCATGTGTTTCTGTGTTTTAACCCTGATGCTCCAGCAGCTCTAATGCTGTGTAACTGTGTGCAGACTGGACCCATCCCGCTTCAGTATCTGGTCAAACCGACCCGGAAACGCAGGAGGCCGTCACAGTCCGCCGCCCAGGGTCACTCCGATGGCGTCAACACGAGTCCGACGTCAGAGAGCGACTCACTGAGTGACAAAATCCACAGTCCAGCTGCGGCCCAGCCTCCCCGAGCCTCCTCCCAGTCCAGCCCCGCGTCCCACCACGCCTCACCCACCATCCAAAGCTCCAACGGCGCCGCCGTGCCCAACAATACTCAGCGACACGCTCTCGCCTCCAAGCAGACCGCCAGCGCTCGCAAGGTGACTGTGAACGGCACGAGCTCTGGAACCGGGAAGGAAGAGGCGACGAGGGGAGGAGAGAAAGGCGGCTTGCCTCCGACGACCTAACGGAGCAGTGGGGCAGCGGTAAAGACAGTGGTTTGATTCCCACAGAGCAAAAAAAGGCCTGAGCTTTTATCCTTCTGGACAAACAGGAAGCAGAATTCTGACGTCGTTCAGCCGGAAAGACTGAAGAGTGAAAAGACACTCGAGCATCTGTGTGTTTGTGTGGTAGACTAGAGCCGTGCACACATCCAAACTGTACAGTATGTATCAAATGTGAGCATGTGTGCATACATATGTATAAACTTATCTTTTATACAAGATACTGTAATCGTTTTGTATTGTATATGCAGTGGGTCCGTTTCATTTCAACAAGCTGATGTGGCTCGTTCATCCGGCGGCGTGCAGCTTTCACCGTTACGCCACGGTGCCGGTTGGACGTGAAGGAAAAAGAAAAGCTAATCTTGCCTTTAAGAGTCGTGTTTGTGTCCGATATGAGCAACAGCTCATCAGGTAACATGTACATTATCAAAACCATTGATGCACTTTGTTAACGTCCCGTCACGAAACCAACGAGTATTTTCCTGCAGCTGAAACATTTATATTTCCACAAGTCTAAAGCACTACGACGCTCCTGAGCAGATGTTTGTGTTCTATCTCTGATCTGTCAGATATGAAAAAGGGATTCGGATATTTCGCCATGTATGTTGTTCCGTAAATTTCCATATTCTCATTGTTTCTTTTCAAAACAAAAGTTTTTTAATCAGCCATATGTGCATGTTTTAGGTCAATAAAATGTTTACTTACTAGGTTTTTCTGACCTGAGCGTCTTGTTTGCAGTTTCTTAGAATAATGAAATCAACAATCTGAGTTCATTTAATTACGTTGATAACTGGAGGTGTTTAGAATTTTATATAGATTCATTGTTTTTAACATGCTGGTTCTTTCCATCCACTTGTGATCTGGAAATCTGAAGGATTTTTGGTTTCTGTGTTGAAGTTCTGAGTCGCTGCAGTAACATGTTTCTTATTTAACCATGTGACCTGGCACACACACCTGTGTAATTTCTTTTATTCCTTCTCTAGTTAAGAGGAGCTGAAAGGCCACGTGTCACCGTGGAAACAGCATTTAAAACAAAAAGCAGTAATTCAGGGTGGAGTTTTCAGACGTCACATGATTCTTCGTCTCAGGAGGAAAAGTTTCGGTACAAAAAAATCATTTCTTAAATCTGTTGCTTTGTGGAGGATTCCTTGATGTGACGTGTTGCTGGAACAGATGATTCACATCAGAAGCTGTGATGTAAAAAAGGGGCGTGGCAAAAACAACGATCAGGTGGTGCAGATGTCATTTTTACAAACACCTGATGTCCAGTTTAATGAGATTTAATAGACTTTATTTTACTGAGAACTTTATACCAACATGTTTTCACCTGCAGTTCTTCACTGGATTTTCTGGAAACATTTAGATTTACTGCAGCAGGTGATTTTAATGAACAGACTGGTGGAATCTTTACTGAGTGCTGAACGTCAGACACAACTCAGTTTTACAACATTTATTTATGAATAATTAGAATGACGTTTATTTATAAAACAAATTTTGTACAAAAATATGTGAAACAGAAAAAAGCAGCAGATCGTGTTTGATTGATAAACTAACAGCTGATCATTTGAAGAGGCCTCTCACTGACTTCACTACATCCCTGTAGATGACTTTCAGGTGAGATCCGTCGCAGTACGGAGAGTTTTTGGTTTGTTTGCAGGCGCAGAGCAGAACCGTCTTGTCTTTATCAGGAGTGAAACGTACAGGTGAGATTCCTGGAGCTTTGTCTTTATGAGCGCCGTCACAGAAAGGCTGAAAGGATCAAAACATCAGATACATCTCACTGTAACATCAGGAATCCAAAAAGATCTGGCCAGTGTGTAAAACATGTATAAAACAATGCAATGATTTAAAATCTCAACTCATTTTATTTCCAATAAACAAGATGTCAGATGTTAAAACTGAGATTTTTTTTATCATTTAACAGAAAATATCAGCTCATTTTGGATCTGATGGCAGCAACACGTCTCCGAAAGCTGAAACAAGAAGCTGTAAAATTAAATGGTACAATTCAAAAACAGCAGCAGCTCTGAAACATGACTGAGTTAAAGGAGCAGTTCAGAGACATAAAGAGGTTCAACAATCTGAGACAAACAGACTCAAATCTGTCAATTTAAGAAAAATGTTTGTCAAAGTAAAATTCTTTCGAATTTGAAGATCCACTATCTACATGTAATATCATCAAAAGAATCAGGAAGTTTTATGTACAAGGTCAAAGGTCAAATTAGATGCTCTAAAGCAGCACTGCATTAAAACAACATGACTCTATATCTGATCCTTTAAAAAGGTCTGAGGTGACATGGAAACTGTTCTCGGGTCAGATTTGGTCCAAATGGATGGAAGTGAATGAGTAAAATAAAACAACACATTTTAACAATGTGCTAATTCTTTACATGAATGAATGAATTTAAATCCTGAAACGTCGTGATCAAATTCTTTTTAAAGCTGTTTGACGGACAGCGTGTGCACAGAAAACCAAATAATAACCATAAAAATGGAGGAATTGTTCTCAAGTTCAGTGGAATTTTAGCTGGAAAGGTTTGATCTGATTGGAAATTTTCATTTTTTTAAATGGAAATATAATAAACTGCACATCCACTGGTTGGTGCATCAAACTTCAGAAACACTTGATAATGTCCATGTTGAAGTTTAAACTGCTGTGATCTGTTAGAATAAACTGAAATAAAAGCACTAGAACTTAAATCTTGAGCAACAATCAGACTGACCTGTTTCTTGCTGTGACCACATGCACACCAAGCATAGCGTTTTCCTGCAGAGAGCTTCACTCTGTACGGCAGCCGAGCTGCAGGGACGGGCTGCGTGGACTGTAGACAGCGTTGAACCTGGAGAACAAAATTCAACATCACACAAGTTCTAAAAGTCTCTCAGATGAAATGTCCAAACATTTGGGTTTTAATTGTGAAGCATGGAGGAGGAGCTGTGATGGTTGGGGAGTCAGAATAAGCCGCTGTTTCAGGATCACTTTACATTTATTTTTACATAACTGCTGCTAACATGTTTCCTGGCTCCCATAAACACAGTTTAGCACAAAGTCTAAAGTAAAAACTACTAAATTTACTTTGTTACATGTTGAAAAACACCAAATGTAACTTTTAAAGTAGATAAATAATTATTATTGAATCTAAATGTCTCTTATTTCAATAATAAAATATGATTAAAATAATTCACATGAACTTCAGGAACTTTCTCTCCAGGTGATTGTATGAATGAAGGCCGTCACGTCACTCAACTTGTGGGTTTTACTGCTGAGTGTTAAAGGTGAATGAAGGAAGGTGTGTTTGATTTTTTTTTTTTTTTTTTTGTGGAAAGATGAAGAGTCAGTCATGACTCAGCACCGTCACGGTAAAACGTTCCGTTCTGCAGAAAGCAGTGACTAAAATAAAATCCAACTTCTGTCATTAGTGACGCAGAGAAACGTGTAAAAACGCAACAGACTCACCGCGGAGGCGGAAACAGGCGGCAGGAGCGGCGGAGGTCGCGCAAAGGTCTGCGCGAAGCCACGCACCGCGCGCAGTACTGCGCTCATTCTGACGCACTTTCTGCGGATCAAATAGAGATGATGAGGAGAAAAACTCTTCTTCTTCTTCAGTGATCTCACTCTGCTGCTTCTCTGGTAAGAGTCAGGATTGATTAGAACACGAGTGCGCATGCGCCGCTTTTAGTTGGAAGACTCCTCCTCTTCCTCCTCCTGTAATCAGACTTTACACCATATGTGGATGGTTCCAGGTCTGAAGAACGAGCACAGACCACTGAACAGACCCAAACCTGCTGGTTCGGATTCTTTTACATTTGTGTTGTTTCAATAAACTGTTTCTGTATGTTTTTACTTAGATCTTATTTTATGTGTAAATGTTGATTTAAAGGTATAAAGTTGGGTTGGATGTTTGTTGTTTTGGCCTCTTTTTAGAATTAAATGTACTGTATATTGTGGAAAGTGACAAACTTTAGTTGTGTGTGTTTCTACAGAAGAAGCTGAAGTCAAAGATTCACATGCTGCAACTTTTAGTCACATTAGAATGTTTTTTGGTAATTTTAAAATAAATCTATTTGATGATGTAGTGAATTCTGAATAAAATTTGGGAAATGAGTTGATGACGTTTGTAGCTTCAGCGTGTAAACTTTTACATAAAGACTTACAGAACTGCAGGAGGTATAAAAAAGACAGACAGCCGTGCACACAATGAAACAACTCAGTAAAATACATTTATTGACAAAAAAGTTGTCTTTAATTTTACACACAAAAATATCAAAATACTTTACAGGGTTTTTAATCTGAATATTGTCAAATTTGTTTTGATCAATTCTGTTAAACAACTACACTGTACAACCACGACGTGCTCTCCCTCCTGCTTCAGTGCTCGGATCCTTTTTTTTTTTCAGGGAACGATGCATTTAAAATGATGCATAGTTATTACTTGGTACTTAGCGATACATTTCAGAGACGTCACTGCATTTCATGCATTTCATATCCCGATAGATGAAGTCTCGTTTAGAGCCAGGTGCTTAAAAGTTGCGACACATAAAAGATACACAGTACGACATTCAGAACATGGATTATCTCAGTTACTCAAAGCTTCGAAACAATGAATGTTCTTACACAAAAATATTCAAATTCACCAAACTGAAAAAAGTACAAAAAAAAGAATTTACATTTGGGCGTGAAGCGCCCCAGTGCAACATGACAAAGAAACCGCGGCAGAAGTCCTTCGCTCAGCTCATTGTGGCTGGACTTTTCATGTCCAGACGATTATAGTTAAAAAACAAAGATCCTGGAGTCACGTTAACAAAAACATTCTCCTCCCGTCGCTGCTACAGTATTTATCACCAACTAGTGAGCTGCTGCTACTGAAACAAACAAAACATCATGAGATTATGTTCAAGGCTGCAAACAGATGAGAGAAAGTGTGAAAGGCTTGTGAGACTTCTGCAGAATGAAGGGACGGTTCTGAGTGAGGGGAGAAACCTGGTCTCTACGCGGGGTTTCACCGTCTTATCAGTGCTGAAAACAGTCACATTACAACTCGAACACTGCAATAATGAGAGTTCAACTCCCTCCTAGAACTAAAACATGTTCTGCACGTCTTTGTTTCTCAGTTTTCTGGCGTCTGAACCCAGAAGTTCCAGCTGAAGATGCTTGTGGCCCTTTCCTTTTTTTATTCACACATTTCAGCTGTTGAAATCTTCAGTCAGCTATCAAAAGTAGAAATGAGTTTATTTAAAAACCTCCATGTGCCCGAGATAAAAAAGCACAATGAAAGAAGAAGACAGAGCGGGCCGCGGGCCCCGGCCCTCCTCTGTAAATCTACCAGCATTAAGGCATTTTCTATCCAGTATTGCTAAAAGAACAACTAGTTACCTGTGAAAGCAACACAAAAACATCAAGACCGAGTGCAAAATACTCACAAATTATAAACCTGTTGGTCCAAAGTGGCCTACTAACATCCTTTAATAAGATTCTGTGTTGACGATTTACTTTGTTTACATCTAACATGCAAAGTGCAAACACGTTCCGGTCCGGAAAAGCACGGGTTTTCGTTCTAACTGGTTCCAAATGTTTGGTTTCATCTGCTTAATCTCGACAGCAACTGGAAGGAAATAAAATTCTGTAGAAACTCTTTTGTTGGTTTGGAATAAAACCTGTCAACAACATGCTGCATTGTTCCATTTACAGGAGTTCACACCACGGTTCATGGTGAGTGTTTCTATCCACTGAAGGCTATTGTGGTAACGAGTCTGCACAAAATGACGATGGAGGATAGCTGGCAGAGAGTTTGAGGTAATAACTAGCTTAATGAGGAAATGCCACTAACCACACAACAACATGACTATATTTATCCTTTACACAATAATAAGTGCCTGCAACAAACAGCGTGAAACTGGGAGAAACTCAAACAGGAAGACGACGTCTGTAGGAAGACAGCTGAGGATACTCAAAGTGGCAGAAGTCTGTTTTCCTCACTGACGGACTGGAAACGCTGGTTCGAACGGTGGAGGGAGATCTCAGTGCTCTTTCAGTTCAAACTTCAAAATAAAAGCCCACCCACCTCCTGCAGGGATGAGCTTCAGAAGCAGCCCCATTGGTCGAGCTAAATTAGTGCAATTTAAGAAGAGACCACTGTATTCATGCTCTCTGAAAGCTGCCGAGGAAACAAAACTAAAACAAACTCAAAGAAATTATCTCTTATCAAGAATTTCAGAAGACAAGAAACTCCAATTGGATGTTCTGTTATACATTCATATAGGTTTGTCAGATGAAGTTGACGGTTGAGGAAAAGAGTCGACCTCATGAACTTCACAGATTACTTCATCTGAGCTGCTCCTACAGGAGGTCACCCAGAAACATCAGCCGTTCTTGTCTCCTTTCTCTCCTGCAACCTGAAAACAAAAACACAGGACACATTTTAACTTCTGCCATTTAGGAACACAAACATCAGAACCACTTCCTAAATGTTTCATCAGTAAATTATGGAGGAAACTCCGTTTGCTGAAGTTTAAATCAGGAGTCGTGAATTGATGTTAGATGAATCTGAAATTCTTTCTCATGGAGCAGGAAACATGTTCCAGAACCGTCCTGACGGAGCGGGAAACATGTTCCAGAACCGTCCTGATGGAGCGGGAAACATGTTCCAGAACCGTCCCGACGGAGCGGGAAACATGTTCCAGAACCGTCCCGACGGAGCGGGAAACATGTTCCAGAACCGTCCCGACGGAGCGGGAAACATGTTCCAGAAAACTTCCTGACGGAGCGAGAAACATGTTCCAGAACCGTCCCGACGGAGCAGGAAACATGTTCCAGAACCGTCCCGACGGAGCGGGAAACATGATCCAGAAAACTTCCTGACGGAGCGAGAAACATGTTCCAGAACCGTCCCGACGGAGCAGGAAACATGTTCCAGAAAACTTCCTGACGGAGCGGGAAACATGTTCCAGAACCGTCCCGACGGAGCAGGAAACATGTTCCAGAACCGTCCCGACGGAGCGGGAAACATGTTCCAGAAAACTTCCTGACGGAGCGGGAAACATGTTCCAGAACCGTCCCGACGGAGCGGGAAACATGTTCCAGAACCGTCCCGACGGAGCAGGAAACATGTTCCAGAACCGTCCCGACGGAGCGGGAAACATGTTCCAGAAAACTTCCTGACGGAGCGAGAAACATGTTCCAGAACCGTCCCGACGGAGCGGGAAACATGTTCCAGAAACCGTCCCGACGGAGCGGGAAACATGTTCCAGAACCGTCCCGACGGAGCGGGAAACATGTTCCAGAACCGTCCCGACGGAGCGGGAAACATGTTCCAGAACCATCCTGACGGAGCGGGAAACATGTTCCAGAAAACTTCCTGACGGAGCGGGAAACATGTTCCAGAACCGTCCTGACGGAGCGGGAAACATGTTCCAGAACCGTCCCGACGGAGCGGGAAACATGTTCCAGAACCGTCCCGACGGAGCGGGAAACATGTTCCAGAAAACTTCCTGACGGAGCGGGAAACATGTTCCAGAACCGTCCTGACGGAGCGAGAAACATGTTCCAGAACCGTCCCGACGGAGCGGGAAACATGTTCCAGAACCGTCCCGACGGAGCGGGAAACATGTTCCAGAAAACTTCCTGACGGAGCGAGAAACATGTTCCAGAAAACTTCCTGACGGAGCGGGAAACATGTTCCAGAACCGTCCTGACGGAGCGAGAAACATGTTCCAGAACCGTCCCGACGGAGCGGGAAACATGTTCCAGAAACTTCCTGACGGAGCGGGAAACATGTTCCAGAACCGTCCCGACGGAGCGGGAAACATGTTCCAGAACCGTCCCGACGGAGCGGGAAACATGTTCCAGAAACCTTCCTGACGGAGCGAGAAACATGTTCCAGAAAACTTCCTGACGGAGCGGGAAACATGTTCCAGAACCGTCCTGACGGAGCGAGAAACATGTTCCAGAACCGTCCCGACGGAGCGGGAAACATGTTCCAGAAAACTTCCTGACGGAGCGGGAAACATGTTCCAGAACCGTCCTGACGGAGCGAGAAACATGTTCCAGAACCGTCCTGACGGAGCGGGAAACATGTTCCAGAACCATCCTGACGGAGCGGGAAACATGTTCCAGAAAACTTCCTGACGGAGCGGGAAACATGTTCCAGAACCGTCCTGACGGAGCGGGAAACATGTTCCAGAACCGTCCCGACGGAGCGGGAAACATGTTCCAGAAAACTTCCTGACGGAGCGGGAAACATGTTCCAGAACCGTCCTGACGGAGCGAGAAACATGTTCCAGAACCGTCCCGACGGAGCGGGAAACATGTTCCAGAACCGTCCTGACGGAGCGGGAAACATGTTCCAGAAAACTTCCTGACGGAGCGGGAAACATGATCCAGAACCGTCCTGACGGAGCGGGAAACATGTTCCAGAACCGTCCCGACGGAGCGGGAAACATGTTCCAGAAAACTTCCTGACGGAGCGAGAAACATGTTCCAGAACCGTCCCGACGGAGCGGGAAACATGTTCCAGAACCATCCTGACGGAGCGGGAAACATGTTCCAGAAAACTTCCTGACGGAGCGGGAAACATGTTCCAGAACCGTCCTGACGGAGCGGGAAACATGTTCCAGAAAACTTCCTGACGGAGCGGGAAACATGTTCCAGAAAACTTCCTGACGGAGCGGGAAACATGATCCAGAACCGTCCCGACGGAGCGGGAAACAGGTTCCAGAACCGTCCCGACGGAGCGGGAAACATGTTCCAGAACCGTCCTGACGGAGCGGGAAACATGTTCCAGAAAACTTCCTGACGGAGCGGGAAACATGTTCCAGAACCGTCCTGACGGAGCGAGAAACATGTTCCAGAACCGTCCTGACGGAGCGGGAAACATGTTCCAGAACCATCCTGACGGAGCGGGAAACATGTTCCAGAAAACTTCCTGACGGAGCGGGAAACATGTTCCAGAACCATCCTGACGGAGCGGGAAACATGTTCCAGAACCATCCTGACGGAGCGGGAAACATGTTCCAGAAAACTTCCTGACGGAGCGGGAAACATGTTCCAGAACCATCCTGACGGGGCGGGAAACATGTTCCAGGACCGTCCCGACGGAGCGGGAAACCTGTTCCAGGACCGTCCCTACGGAGCGGGAAACATGTTCCAGAACCGCCCCGACGGAGCGGGAAACATGTTCCAGAACCGTCCCGACGGAGCGGGAAACATGTTCCAGCACCGTCCCGACGGGCGGGAAACATGTTCCAGAAAACTTCCTGACGGAGCGGGAAACATGTTCCAGAACCGTCCTGACGGAGCGGGAAACATGTTCCAGAACCGTCCCGACGGAGCGGGAAACATGTTCCAGAACCATCCTGACGGAGCGGGAAACATGTTCCAGAAAACTTCCTGACGGAGCGGGAAACATGTTCCAGAACCGTCCTGACGGAGCGAGAAACATGTTCCAGAACCGTCCCGACGGAGCGGGAAACATGTTCCAGAACCGTCCTGACGGAGCGGGAAACATGTTCCAGAAAACTTCCTGACGGAGCGGGAAACATGTTCCAGAACCGTCCTGACGGAGCGGGAAACATGTTCCAGAACCGTCCCGACGGAGCGGGAAACATGTTCCAGAACCGTCCCGACGGAGCGGGAAACATGTTCCAGAACCGTCCTGACGGAGCGGGAAACATGTTCCAGAAAACTTCCTGACGGAGCGGGAAACATGTTCCAGAACCGTCCTGACGGAGCGAGAAACATGTTCCAGAACCGTCCCGACGGAGCGGGAAACATGTTCCAGAAAACTTCCTGACGGAGCGGGAAACATGTTCCAGAACCGTCCCGACGGAGCGGGAAACATGTTCCAGAACCGTCCCGACGGAGCGGGAAACATGTTCCAGAACCATCCTGACGGAGCGGGAAACATGTTCCAGAAAACTTCCTGACGGAGTGGGAAACATGTTCCAGAACCGTCCTGACGGAGCGAGAAACATGTTCCAGAACCGTCCCGACGGAGCGGGAAACATGTTCCAGAACCGTCCTGACGGAGCGGGAAACATGTTCCAGAAAACTTCCTGACGGAGCGGGAAACATGTTCCAGAACCGTCCTGACGGAGCGAGAAACATGTTCCAGGACCGTCCCGACGGAGCGGGAAACATGTTCCAGGACCGTCCCGACGGAGCGGGAAACATGTTCCAGGACCGTCCCGACGGAGCGGGAAACCTGTTCCAGGACCGTCCCGACGGAGCGGGAAACATGTTCCAGAACCGTCCCGGCGGAGCGGGAAACATGTTCCAGAAAACGTCCTGACGGAGCGGGAAACATGTTCCAGAACCGTCCCGACGGAGCGGGAAACATGTTCCAGAACCATCCTGACGGAGCGGGAAACATGTTCCAGAAAACTTCCTGACGGAGCGGGAAACATGTTCCAGAAAACTTCCTGACGGAGCGGGAAACATGTTCCAGAACCGTCCTGACGGAGCGGGAAACATGTTCCAGAACCATCCTGACGGAGCGGGAAACATGTTCCAGAACCGTCCCGACGGAGCGGGAAACATGTTCCAGAACCATCCTGACGGAGCGGGAAACATGTTCCAGAAAACTTCCTGACGGAGCGGGAAACATGTTCCAGGACCGTCCTGCCGGAGCGAGAAACATGTTCCAGAACCGTCCTGACGGAGGGGGAAACATGTTCCAGAACCGTCCTGACGGAGCGAGAAACATGTTCCAGAACCGTCCCGACGGAGCGGGAAACATGTTCCAGAACCATCCTGACGGAGCGGGAAACATGTTCCAGAAAACTTCCTGACGGAGCGGGAAACATGTTCCAGGAAACTTCCTGACGGAGCGGGAAACATGTTCCAGGAAACTTCCTGACGGAGCGGGAAACATGTTCCAGAACCGTCCTGACGGAGCGAGAAACATGTTCCAGAACCGTCCCGACGGAGCGGGAAACATGTTCCAGAACCGTCCTGACGGAGCGGGAAACATGTTCCAGAACCGTCCTGATGGAGCGGGAAACATGTTCCAGAACCGTCCCGACGGAGCGGGAAACATGTTCCAGAACCGTCCCGACGGAGCGGGAAACATGTTCCAGAAAACTTCCTGACGGAGCGAGAAACATGTTCCAGAACCGTCCCGACGGAGCGGGAAACATGTTCCAGGACCGTCCCGACGGAGCGGGAAACCTGTTCCAGGACCGTCCCGACGGAGCGGGAAACCTGTTCCAGAACCGTCCCGACGGAGCGGGAAACATGTTCCAGAACCGTCCTGACGGAGCGGGAAACATGTTCCAGAACCGTCCTGATGGAGCGGGAAACATGTTCCAGAAAACTTCCTGACGGAGCGAGAAACATGTTCCAGAACCGTCCTGACGGAGCGGGAAACATGTTCCAGAACCGTCCTGACGGAGCGGGAAACATGTTCCAGAACCGTCCTGACGGAGCGGGAAACATGTTCCAGAACCGTCCTGACGGAGCGGGAAACATGTTCCAGAACCGTCCTGACGGAGCGGGAAACATGTTCCAGAAAACTTCCTGACGGAGCGAGAAACATGTTCCAGAACCGTCCTGACGGAGCGGGAAACATGTTCCAGAAAACTTCCTGACGGAGCGGGAAACATGTTCCAGAAAACTTCCTGACGGAGCGGGAAACATGTTCCAGGAAACTTCCTGACGGAGCGGGAAACATGATCCAGAACCGTCCTGACGGAGCGGGAAACATGTTCCAGGAAACTTCCTGACGGAGCGGGAAACATGATCCAGAAACTTCCTGACGGAGCGGGAAACATGATCCAGAACCGTCCTGACGGAGCGGGAAACATGTTCCAGGAAACTTCCTGACGGAGCGGGAAACATGTTCCTGAATTCAAGCTATAAAGAACTGGAATGCAGCTGAAGGTCAAGTCAAAATTTATTTACAGAGAACAAAGAAGAACAAACTTTGTTGACCAATGAGCACAAAGACTCCAAGAAATAACTCACCCCGGGTTTGTGGAGGACATTGTCCTGCAGACCAAAGAGACCACCTCCCTGTCCGCCCTGCAGGGGCGAGGCTGTAGCTGAGGACAGAAGGTTGGGAGACTGAGCGATCATCGGTGAGTTCGGGTTGGAGGCGAGCGTGAGGCGCTGCAGCTCCCTCTGTCTGTAATGCAACATCTGACACACTGCCACCTGCTGCTCCTGGAGGACGGGGACAGGGAGGGGACAGGGAGAGGACAGCAGGTTTACAGGCTGTTCAGAACACATGGGAACTGATCTGGGGTCCGAACTATAAGTAAAAACATGGTGACATTAAAACAGAGAAGTGAGTGAGTTCAGTCCAAACGCACACGGTTTAATCTCAAAGTGTTAAACTGACCAATAATCTGATCTTTAAAAAAGAATCATATGACAAACGGCTGTGAAAAATAAACTCTGAGCCTCTAAAATAATATGAAGTTTCTAAACAACTACAAATTCTTTGAGCTTTTTAGTAATTCTTTCTGTTCTGGTAGTTTTAACAGAATAAAAGTGTTTTAGATCTCAGAGGTCTTGATTGTAGTGCCTGAACTTCAGCATCAAAGAGGAAACAACTAGTTTTTATATTTAGTGGGCGTTAGAACGCCTGGTTGGTTCCAGGCTCAACAGACTGTCAGCAGTTTGCAAGTCAAATGAGTATCGCTGCTTCACTGTAGAAAGACAACCCTCCGTATGGCGGCTCTGCTGCACTGTAAGAAAAGGTTTAGTAGAAACTCCTTTTGACTCTTTATGACTTTGGGTTCATGAAGCTGATCTAACAAACTGAGACAGAAAGCGAAAAGCTGAACAGATCCTGAGAACTGACACGACAACGTTACTAAAGCAGAACATCAGGTTCAACAGACCGAAGAAGAAAACAACAGGTCTGATGGGAGAGTCACACTGTGCCCTCAGCCTGGTCTGACAGGCGAGCTGGTGCATTTATTTTAATGGAAATGAAAGAAGGTGCTGAGATCGCTCACTTTGCTGCTGTTTGCAAATGTCAAAATAAAAAAAAAGAAGAAATTTTGCAAAATATTTAAATTTACCCTTGACTGAATTTGTTCAAAGATTTTGCAACATTTCGATCCGTTTGCACCAGTTGCCAAACTAATGATGTTTTTTTGAAGTTGAAGTCGACTAAATTCTGCAATTCAGTAAAAAAATATACAGATGTGATGACAGATTAAACAAACATCCAGTAACAGCTGGTTTTATTCAGGCAGGTCTTGAGTTTGGGAATGGAAGACAGTTAATCAGCTTGTCTTAAAGGACAAACCCGTGTTTCTGTGATAATTCTGGTGTTCTGATGAAAAGTCATTTACCGGTGTGAAGTTCTGTGAAGCGAGGAACTGCTGGAGCTGCTGCTGCTGCTCCAGAAGAAGTTGCTTCTGCTGCTCTGACAGGAGCGAAGACCTGCAACATACATGAAACATACAGTCACAAACAGAACAACACAGTCCCATCACACGCCCCCCTGATTAAACCGATCCGAATGACCTCGGCTGACCTCAGAAACAAAACCAACAACTTCAGACAGTCATGAAAAATCATCAAAAACAATTCCACATACAGGTTGGGACATGGAACTCCACAACACAACTCAGATGTCTGTCACTTATAGGAAGAGAAAAGCTATTTCCTTCTTGTTTACATTAAAGCAACACAGTCATAATAATATTTTACTATATAGAAAAAAAATATGTATAAAACGATTCAGTCAAATCTTCTTTTCTAAATCTATTCTGTGAGTTATTTCCAGCCAAAGCAGTATTAAAGTTAACGACCCGATTGAGAAGGATCTGAAGTGTGGGATCAGAACCATCCTGATCCGATCCCACCAAAGCAGGAAGTACGTACGGGCTCGCGTTCTTGGGAAGCTGAAAGCTTTGAGTCAGGGTCTGAGGGTTGAGTGGCGGCGGCTGAGGGCGCAGAGCTGGGAGTGCCGGCTGCGGAGCGCTCTGGATGGGAGACTGAATCACGCCGTTCAGACTGCCAAGCACGCCATTCAGCTGAGGACTTCCTGCGAGGGACGCCATGAGCCCACTCACTGTGGGTAGAGCGGAGCTGCCGGCTTGACTGATGCTCCCCAAACCATCAGTGACTCCTCGACTTAAACCGTTCAGCAGGGGCTGGCCGAAGGAGGCGGGGCTCTGCTGGGGAGGAGGGGTACTCTGGAAGGAGAGCGACGAGCTGCTGCGGGACGGACTACCACAGTGGAGCTCCTGGAGAACAGGAAACGGTCAGACTCATTTTATAATAAACACAGAGAAAGTTTCTCCACATCTATAATTTCCTTGTGACGACTGTCACAACGAAGCCTGACGTGAGCGAAGCTGATGATCAGATTGTGAAAGTTTCTCACCTCTGATGAGGTAATGAAGGAGGTGTCATTCAGGAAGCAGCTTTTGGAGAGAGGACTCTTATTGGTGCTGAGGGGGTCTGAAGAAGTGAGAATCACTGTCATGTCAAAGGTTTATGCTCATGTTTACAGTGTTACAGCTAGCTGAGCATCACGTCACCTCATTCTGTTCATGCTGCTGCTTCACAGCAGGATGGAGAGGAGAACAAAGAGGAACACAGAAAAAGGAAACAGCGAAGCTGCACGACATCATGAAGGTGTTAGATAGGAGAGATCTCACCTTGAGAGGACGACAGGAAGTTGATCTGAGCCGACGTGTGCAAGGAACCCGTGGCTGACTGAATGTGGGGGGGGAAAGGCACCTCCAGCTCCGTGTTGAGCAGCTGTAGACGCTCCTTCTTGGCTGTCAGGCTGAGAATCTGGTCCTGGAGGCGCTGGTTCTCCTGCTGCAGGGAGTGAAGCGACTGGAGCATCTCCACAACTAGAAGAACAGGAAGTTCATGTCACACATCTAACATCTTAACCAGGAACCAGTAAGAGGATGAAACAGGATGCAGAGGTGAGGAGAGTTCAAAGCAGCAAAGAAGAGAATCTAAACAAACATCAGCTGATTTATGTCCTCAGAGAAAACATCCCCAAATAACAGCTGGAATATTTTAAATTACTGACATCAGGAGGTATCACTGTGTGTTTTGTTGCAGTAAATTATTTTTCCTTTCAGTTATTTAAACAAGAAAAGCTAAAACTGAAAGAATGAGTTCTAATTAACTCGTTTACATTTGGACCGATACAGAACTTCTGGTCTGAGAAGGTAACGTGTCTCTTGTAGACCTAACTCACTGTTGACTCCCATCTCTCCGTTTCCATGTTTCTCCAGCAGAAGCTCAATGTGGGAGCTGGCAGGAGGGACGTTCTCAGGACGGGTTCTGACTCCAGAACCCAACCCGTCTCTCTGGTCGAACAGAAGAGGAAGACAGCTCATCGGAGACCTGTGAAGGCACAAAGCGTGTGAACCAGCTGTCATCTGATGGACTGAATAACCAGATGAGAATGAAAGACGCACTGTGAGGAGAGACTCTCTCTCGGCGAGTTTCCCTGACACTGGAAGCGACAGTCATCGAGGTCGGACTCTGAGCATGAAGACAACATTTTGTTTAGAAACATAATTAAAAGGCAGCATCATGAAGCGTGTTGGTTCCTACAGAAGCCCAGCAAAGCCCCGCCCTCTCACCTGGCAGTGAGGTCTGGCCTTGGCTCAGAAGCGACGGCAGTGTCGACGCTGTGGAGAGAACGCTGGCGAAAGGCTGAGAGGAGTTCAGGCTGTAGGAGGCGCTGGAACCTGGATGGACCTTTAAAACAAAGAAGATCAACGTCAGACTGACAAAACGCATCTGTGAGTATTAAACTCCACATCTGTTAAAAATAACTCTGGCATGAAAAACGCTTTAATACTTCAAAACAGATTCCAATTCTTTGATGTTCTATTAATAAAAAGAGGAAGAATCATCTGAGAATAACTCAGTGACAGCAGCAGGGGGAGGAATCTGCAATCATTCCTTCCTTTATTTGTTTTTTGGGTAACTGATGTTTAGATGTTTGAAGTTCTGACACGTGTCACAGATGATGAAAGAGACAGAATATGGTGGATAAACCAGAAGACGACTTCATGATGACCTGGTTCTTCTGTTAGTGAAACACTCGGCATGTTGGAGGTGTTTTTTTTTATTTATCAGATTTGTATATTTTAAAAAGTGAAAAAGAAGAAAGTCTGAAAACACAAAAGTTTTACAAACTCTTTCCCTTTTTCACACCTATTTTTTAGTGTTTTCTTTTTGCTGTGGGTCTGATAGTAACTACTGGTTTTAAGTTTTAAACGCTTTGATTTAAAGATGTTTTAAATAAACTCTGACATCATACTTCCTGGTGCAGCCTGAATGAAGCTCCTGTGACGTACCTGTGTGCTCGAGACGGCGCTGACTGACGGAAGAGAAAGCGAGGAGACGTGGGATTGAAGAAGTCCCGAGGAGAGAGGGGCGCTACACATTCCCCCTCCAAGAGACATGGAGGTGCTACACACCCCCCCACCAAGGGAGAGAGGGGTGCTGGAGACACCCCCGCCCAGTGTGAGAGGGTCCTTGAGACTAGAGTAGATACCTGAGGAAAATAATGTTTAAAATGATTAAATATTTTCTTTAATTTAATGGGAAGTTCTGAAACTCAAAAAAAAAAAAAAACAGGTTTGGCATCGACTCAGTTGAAAAGTAGGTCAGGAAGTGTGCAGCTCACACAGCAAACTATCTAGGACAATATCTGTGTCTCGCATGATGAAATAAATGCTGTGGAACAGATTGAGTGAATAAAAACGAGATGATTTCTGTTGAAGCTGCTCGTTCTGTGAGGTTGTGATGTGCAGATAAGCTGCTGAGTGTGATGGAAACATTTCAACACTGCAGATCAACACACCAAAGTGCAAACAGAGTGCAATGCACGCACACACACAGGAAGTTAGAGGGCTACCACACACACACCCACCAGCTCAGACTCACCAGAGCTGAGCAGAGAGTTACCACGACTTGTAGAAAAACTCCCGGAAGAGGAGAAGGAGAAAGACAAGGAGGAAGAGGTGGGAGGAAGTGTCGTAGGGAACGACGGGCTCGTGTACAGTGAGGAGGTTAAAGCTGGGGGAGGAGGTGCTGTGGAGACGTGATGATGATGGTGGTGATGATCTTCCTCCCTCCTCTCACGGTTCTTGCTCCCACGCGGACGACCCGGGCCGTGGCGGCTTTTCTTGTTGCTGTGATGCTTCCTCTCACGGGACAGCGGCGGGGGTGTGGCCTTGTCCTTCATGTTGGCCTCCTCTAAGATGGGAGGCGTGCTCATTTGTGATGGCTTGGAGACAGATTTGGAGGGTTTGTAGTCAGCTGACGAGGAGATCTTGCGGATCTTGCTGATGCTACCGAGCCCTGACGAGGAGGTGATGCGCATTATGGAGCCGAAGGTGGAGATGGTGACCTTGTTCTCGAAGGGGCTTGAGTTGGTCTCTGTCCGCTCATGACTTTGTGAACCTGTTAATGGACAGTCAGCAGGGGTCAAAGCTGGGGGTTTATGGTATTTACAGTCCTCTTCCTCCTCCTCCTCCTCCTGCTTTTCATCTGCTTTTTCCTCTTCCTCCTCCTCCTCTTCCTCTTCTTGCACCACAGACCTCCTGTGACGCTCCTTACGCTTCTCTCCAATGTGGTCATCACCTGCACGGTCGTGCTCACGCTCCAAACGAGAGGAAGAAGAGAACTGATGGAAATCTTGAGCGGTAGACAGGGAGCCTCCTGCAGGAGAAACACATCGTCAAACACAAACTCAGAATGAATTTTACACCATGATGGAAGCCTTTCAGGAGGCACCTGTGTTGAAGGGACTGGAGGAGCAGGAGGAAGAGGAGCAGCTCTTGCCGGTGCTTCCGGTCTTCTTACTGCGATGGCTGTGACTGTGGGAGCTCAGCTTCTTGGACTTTCCTTCACTGTCCTTACTGCTGTGATGACTGGAGGAGATCTGCTCCAACAGAGACAAACCAAACATAAAATACAACCTCGACACTTTGATACGGCCCTCTGGGATTAAAACCTCGTGTACTGAACCTTTGAAAAGTAAATCAGACTCTTAACTACAAGCAGAACATACATCTCCATCTTTAATTCAGCTTCCTGCTGCCTTCAGACCAAATCATGTGACAAAAAGATTCTTAACAGCTCAACATATTGTTTCATCCTGTAAAAATAATTGCAGATGTTCCCTTAAAATATAACTTCTGTCCTACGTCAACCAAATGTGTGGAGTCCCTCTGAGTTTTCAGCTTTTTGTACCTTTTCGACGCTGTTTGTTGTGATGGAGGAGCTCACGCCGTCTGTAGACTTCTTGTGTCGGTCTTTTGGACGATTCTTGTCTTTGTGACTCTGGAAACATAAACACAGACAACAGTAAATAAGTGAACCCTGTAATTCTGTATGTGGACAGACGAATCAGAGGAGACACTGAAGAATCTCTGTCTCTACTGCCCCCCCCACGACCCGATCATCACATCTGGCTGCTTCCACTCAGTCATGGCGGCTTTCTGAACATTTATGTTGATCTTGCAGCTTGTCAGTCCAAACAGAGGATATTTTATAACACAGTTGCTCTGTGTAAAAACTTTTCTGTTGGTTTTTATAAAAGTCTCAGTAAAAACCATGAAATCTGTTTTTAAACACGTCTCAAAGTCTGACTTTAAACTAAAGCCTTGACAGAAAAGCCTTTCCTGTTCTGACCTGCACGACTTCCTCTTCTCTGACAGAGAGGCTCGTTCTGGAAACTGCTTTGTAAAAAGGATTAATGAATCATAGACATGTACAAAGACAACATGCATCTGCGTGATCTTCCATTGTAAAAGGTGAAGCCACGATATCCTGTTTACAGGCGTTGCCATGTTTTTTTTTAAGCCGTGGAGCAGAAAGTCCCGCCCACTCTCCTTCTGACGGTGTTGCTAAGCATCAAATAAATTATTATAGTTACATGTATCAGAAAAATGTATTGTCAAACACACAGCAGCTAGAAAAGAGTTATATGAACCAACAGAAATCAACATCTAGATAAAGGATCTCAGGTTCATTTTAATTTTTAATCTAAAACAGTTCCATTTATTTAGCTGGAGGGGGCGGGACTTCCTGGAACCAGCCACTAGTGGGCGGGTCACTTTTAACCTCCAGATTCTGGACCAGTCCTTACCTTCCTCTGTTTGTGATGGTGGTGTTGTTTTTCCTGTGGTGGAGAACTAGAGCGCCCCCTGGAATGACTGAAGGAACTTCCTGCATTTTCACTGGAGCGCAACTTCTTCTGCTGTAAAAACAAAAAAACAATAAATAAAAATGAATAAAATCAACCTCAAGACAAATCAAATCTTTATCTGAGATGAAGCATCTGAATAACGTTTACTGAACATTGTTCTCAGTGGAACTGAAGTGAAACTCCAGCAGCTGGTCTCCTAACCTCCCAGATGTTTACAGGCTGAAGGTTTTAGAACATATTGTAAGTAAACATGTTTTTCCTTCTTCTGGTAAAAAGCTACAAATCAAAGCTCGTATGTTCGGAGTGATCGGAGGCTGAACTCGATACTGTTAGACTAACATCTGATGAAGGAGGAGCTGTTACCATTTTGTTGTAGTGGTGTTTGCAGTAGCCGCAGTATTTGACGTTGTCAGCTTCTGGACCTTCTTCCTCACACAGCAGACCGGCCATCTGAGCGCTGAGCAAAGTGTCACAGAGTCACGTTTCCACACAAACATCCAGACAACAACAACACAACACGTGTAGGTGAGGGATTTTTATATGGATTAAATGTCCGACTCTGATGTTCAGTCCTCCAGGTCGAACTAATCAACAGTGTTTGTATTTGGAAACAGCAGCTCTGATTAAAACGATGATTTAAGCATAATGTCAAAATAAATCACAAACGTAGTTAAAGACGTCTGGGTAGCAATTTCAGCTGAAATTACACGCAACCTGCTCAGAGAGAATGTTGGCAGAGTGAATCAAAGTTTTCTTCCAGACTGACAGGCGGCTCTTCCTGTCGTGCTGAGATCTGAGCTCACTGCGAGGCTGTAATCCTGCAGGGTTCTTTCAGAACCGAGCACCAAGCGCGGCTCAGTCTAAGCTCTACAGCAGCCGTCCACTCCCAGAAACAACCTTGTTTAATGTCACCAGAATCTGCTCAAGTGCACGTAAACATTTGTGCACGCTCAAGTTTCTGTTTCATCCTGTTTGTTTCACTAGCAACTCAAACTGGTTCACAAGCTGAGTTGATGAAATGATTTGAAACTGGGTTTTACAATAATAAAAAATGTAAGAAGGAGTGAATACTCATAACTACAAAATACAGTAAGTGTGTAAAAACCCGTGAATAATTCATTGAAAACATTTGACATCTGGAGCAGGTTACAGGAGTCACTGTTAGAACATCAAAGCACTTCATGTTTTACTTTGTGAGTGAGTTTTTTTAAACCCCCCCCCCACCGTACACGGCCACAAACACGCACACGTCCACACTCACCAGGTGACGTGGAACGCCTGTCTGCAGCCCTGTCTGTTGCAGGTCATGCAGGCTCCGCAAGCCGCCTTGCTCTCCCTCCCGTGGTCCTCACAGATATAACAAGTCTGGACAGCAAAGGAGAAGCAGGAACACGGACACATCACTCATCATTATTGTTATTATTAACAGCTGCCGCGCTGCTTTTCCGTCCCAGTGCCAGCAGAGAAAACGCATTAAAAAGAATCATTGTGGCGGAAAGATTAAACACTTGTTAATCCCAGTCCAGCTGCAGCTCTACTGTAAGTGATTAGGAAGTTCGACAGATGAGGTTTTCAAACACAACAGCTCCTTCATGGTTGTGCACAACAAAACTGCTGGCCAGATGTTTGGGGAAGTTGGAAGAAACGGTTTCCAGAAAAGAGCCTTTAATATTCTGATCATCTTGTTTTGTTTTTTGCCTTTTTAGACAGAAAATCACAGAATATTGAGTATAAAAGACAGACCATCTTCACAGACACGCACACACATGCTCACAGAGTAAATGTAAGCATAAACATGTGAGCCTGCAGACGCCCAAACGAACAAGCGTTGTGTTTGTTCTCCAGCTTTCCCTCAGCGAGTGGGGCTGACTGGTGGGGGGCAGAAGAGGCCTAGCAACAGGTGCGAGACAAAGGAACAGCAGGCTCTTTACCTTTTTTACTTCAGCCCTCTCTGTTTGGCTTTTTCTCCCCCTTTTCTTCCACTGCCTGCATCCCACTCAGCTCTCCGTTTCCCCTCAGAGGACGTCGGCTGTGCAGTGAAAAGCCGGAGACACAACCACACCGAGCACGTAAAAGGACGAGTGGCTTCTCAAGTTTTCACTGTCCATTGTGAGGCTGTCCAGGAATGCAGCAGCAAAATCTGGATGAATGGCTCAGACGGGGGAAAGCTGCATGCAATTTACTGTAGCTGACATAGTAATATGAAACCAGCCTCTCAAACAGTCACACATGTGCATTTATATGCAGGAAGGCACACGCATAATGCTGCAGGTCGTCTCAACGTCCTGTAAGGTCTCTGTTTGGATATGCGTTGATAATTTATTTTTAGAATCTGAATAAATCCATTTGATCAAATTACACCAACATGACAGAGTTCAATGTTCAGCATTTTAAAAATATTATTAAATATTTAAATAACAAGTTACAACATAACATGATATTAACATGTTTGCTCTTTTAAAGGAACAAAATAAATCCTATCTGTCTGTTTTATTAAAAGAACTGCAGCTGCACAGTAATTTAAATTCCATCCTGAACACAAAGATACAGTAAATCCTTCTAGAACAACATTTTACTCAGTATTTAATTTTAATACAGAAAAATAAAATCTTCAAATAATAAATGAAGTAAAACCTTCAGATGTCTTTAAACTTTTACATCTTGTATCAAAAGGTTGTTGTTTGAGTGTTTGTTTGTGTATATAAGTGTGTTTATCTGTGTGTCTGTTTATATCTATGTGTGTGTGTGAGTGTGTTTGTTTATATCTGTGTGTGTGTCTGTGCATATCTGTGTGTGTTGGTACCTTGATGTATCTCTCATGTGGGACGTACTGCAGGATGATGGGCTCCATGGTGAGGACGTTAGCGAACTGCACCTCGGGGATGTAGAGTGCACACACAACGTGTGCCCACCCTGAGCAGTAGAGATGGACAGATCAGTAACACGGTGAGGATGGCTGTGATCTTTAATCTGTTTCAGGAACTGCAGGATTAACTTACCGCCGCTGTCCGTCCTCTTAAGAGCTCCATCTTTATGAGGACACAGTTCACACCTCTGCAGGTAAAAAAGAAGAGACAGAGCTCATTGTTAGAGGAAGTAGGATCAGATGGGTGTGTCGCGTTGTGGATGCTGATACTCACCACTCGGGCCGCCCGCTCCTGGGACTCACACTTCCTGCAGAACCACGGCCCGGTGGGAACCTGGACGATGCCGTAGCACGCTGGAATAAAGACATACAACTCTTAAATTCTACCTGTAGCAAGTAACACACAGAGACACACACAGACACACACACAGGTGTGTGTGGACAACAACTGTGAGGCCCTGAGTCAAAAGAAAAGAGATGGACGAGTCACACCGTGGACGAGTCTTGCCGAGCTGCAAACAGCTGACATCACAAGTTAATTCACCTTCCTTCAAAATATTTAGTGATTTTTTCCAGCAGAATGGAAGAGACGAGGGCGAGCGGCGTGCGAGTGGCGCTGCTTCACCTGGATCATCAGGTTGGATCAGAATCTGTCAAACATTTTACACTAACAGCCTCATAAAACAGATTTAAAGTTCTAATGACGCATAAACTGTGTCAAACTCAGAATTTTCAGAAAGATACCAACAAACAAACAAAAAATAAATAAATAAATAAGTGTTTTTTTATTTCTGTTACACAAACATGTAATACCTGACCCAGGCTTTAATATCTGTGTGTATTTACACATTGATATGTTGATAATCCACCTGAAACTAATAATCCAGTTTCCTAAGAGTCACTTTACAAACTGAATGGAAACAAAATAATCTGAAGATATTCAGATATAGAAAAACTCCTGATATGAGTCATTTAAAAAATGACCAACTTCAAACATGTTTATTTAAACAGACTTGTGTAAATTTGTAACGATGATAAAAAAAACATTTCATTTTTATATTATTATGAGGTAAAACTCTGGCTGAGTCACGTGCTGAGAAGGATGAACTGAAATCAGTTTTATTTGATTGTTTTAACATTAGAATCATGTAACGGTGTTTAATGAGATGGGGAACGTCACGTGACCGTCAGGTTCCGATCTGGTTCTGAAAAGTCAGTTCGTTTGTTTATGTTGTTAAATTCCCAGTATGTTTATAAACGCATCATTAAAAGTGTTTCAACCACCAAACTGTGGCGTAACTCATTTAATATAATAGAAATGTTATTTATAACTTTATGAACAATAACTGAAATCTGATTCGGATCCGAACCAGTCCAGTCTGATCTGAGGCGGATCTTTAGTCTAAATATGATGCTTTGGCTGTTTTTAGGTGAGATTACAGCAACTGGACCGTTGGGCCTGACCGGAGCTGCTCTGGTTCAACCGGCAGCGTGTAACGGAGCAACCGGGCCGAACATCCGTGAACGGACCCGCAGTGGAGGTTTCATCCAGCCTGCATGGCCCTGAGCGTTCACAACAAACAGCACGCCTACCTACCCCTCCCACACACACACACACACACGCACGTAGACAGCGGCCAGCCTACCTACAGACCGACCGAGCGCCGCTGGCTTCCTCTAGCCGCCGGTCGGCTCGGCGCCCCGCTGCTGCCCGTTAACCGCACGCTAACGGCTGCTTACCTTGGTGAACGGCGACGGTGCAGCCGTGTCCATCACAGTAAACTAACGGATTCTCAGCCCAGCCTCGCTCGTCTGAACACACGCAGCAACCTCCGACCATTTCCCGCATGCTGCTCCCATATGAAGAATTAAATTTCCCCTCCAGACAACCGCTCAGACCCCCGCCAGGCCCGTCAGGTGCTCGTCCCGCATCTCAACGCCGCGCCGGCCATCGTCGTTCTCCGCGTTGGACGCGCAGTTTGGGCGCATCGGTGAAACCAAATCTCGGTGTGTAAAATTCTGCTGCTTGTAGGTTTTCTTCGTGATGTCCTCCCGATGCAGTGCGCATGCTCACAGCTGATTCCTCCGGGTCGGAATCAAAAGTCAAGGCGAGGGAAGCAAGTTGTTATCACAACCTGTTTTTATCAAATGTTTCCAAACTCTAACATTAAAGCTCAAATTTATCCCTAATGAGTTGAATGAAAGCCGCTCAGCTGGATCTCTGATAAACCAGATTAATAAATCATATAGGTCAAACGGTTAAAACCGCTGGCTGCGCTGTTTCTAACAACAGCGCAGAAACAGCGCCATCTGCCGGACCTTTCCGTCACAGCAGCGCAACAGTTACAAGGTATTTCACCATCCAAACGTCCTGACCTGAAAACACAAGATACACCTGCACGTACACGTTCCAGGGTTCCCGCACGGACCACATCCATACACTCCAAACCCAAATCTCGACAAATTTCGGGTTTTATTTCTCCTGTGTCCAAATAAAAGGAAGAATCTCAAACCATAAATAAAAGACCGACGTCAGAGGAGGATATTTCAGAATTAACATCATCACAGGTTTCAGGTCTTACTTTAATACACTGAATTTGTGAAATATGTTCCCATTTAGAATAAAATAGAGAATGCTGTGCATGTGATGGAGCTGGACTGTAAACCTCGATACTGATGGATGAAACTCAAGCCTAGATGTGGGAGATAAACTCATTGTTGTGACTCTTTATCTTTAATGAACATAAACTTTTCTACTTGTTTGAGTGATCTGAATTATGGAAATAAAATATTTTATTTTTATTTAATACAATTGTTTTTCCACACTTTTTGTTGTTTTCTGACCTGGAAAATATAAAAATCCAGAGTAACCCAGTTTACGTAGGAACTTTGTCTTTGTTTTGAAAACTGTTTCCTGTTTCACATGACATGGTTAAATAATAAAAAACTCGTGTGTAAATAGCTCATGTGGACTCAGGGCTGCTGTTTCACTTTAGATTTGACTTGTATTTTGTCGTTCTGGCAGAATCCCATGATTCAGTCAGCAGATGTCACCAAAAAGCTGATTTCTTTTACAGACCAGACTTCAACTTATCGTGCTGGAAATGGGACTAAAGAGTCAGAGTCTGAGGAGAAGCAGGTCTTTCCTGTTTCCATACATGTTTATTTTTATGTCCTTAACCCTCTCGCACTTCCATAAATCAATAATACATCTGATTAACTTGCAGTTTTACTCAGTATCATTATACTGAGAACTCCAGTGGCTCAAAGTCGGCGTCTTGTAACTGGAAAAAAGAGAAGCAGTGAAATTTTGCTGTTGAAATGGATGACTTGGCTCTTTAATTTGACGTGTGGAATCGAAGCTGTGATAACAGCTTGTCTTCACAAGTGTCACTTCTCTTCAAACCTAAAGAGAGAAACGGGAACTGGCTCTGATGGAGAGGACAGATAGGGAGGTGGCAGCTGGATGAGGCTAACACCCTCTTCTGGTCTGAAGGCAGCAAGGCGTGAACAAGTTCCTGCAGCACCGTGTGGGTGAAGTGCATCCACATGCACACAAACAGCTCGACGCACGGACATGATAAAGTAATTCTGTGGCTTGTTATTTTGTACGCTCGCCCGAACTTCCCCGTTACACTCAGAAAAGAGACGGTAAGCTGTCAGTGGAAGTTTAAGTTTGTCACTTCAAAAATTCCCACAAAACCTCAATTTTTAAATACATTTTGCCTTTTCACAGATAAATTCCCATATCAGGAGTTTTACTGGCATGAATAATCAGTGACAATCCATTCTGTGGGTGAGGCGAGAGTGAAGAGGGAAGAGTGAAACTGCTGATTAAAATAGTTTTTGAGCAGCGTTTTCTAGTTGAATAACTATGACAGTTAGCTGTTGTTCATTTTGACTGAGGACCCCCCACAACCCGCCCCCCCGACTACTTTCGTACAGCTTCAAATCAGAAAGAAATCCACTTTTCTCCAGAGTGACACATCTGAACCTCCTAGATTCATTTTCTCAGCCTACAAAAGGAAACAGTGAAATCTGATTCCTGTGAGGAAGTGAAGACATGATCCTGAAACACGTCTTCTAAACTTACATCCTTTTCAGAACATCAGTTAAAAAATGAATGGAAATAAATGAGTGTGTTCCTGGTTCATTACAATGTTTCTGTTCTGAGCTTGACAATCGTCTCTGTGAGGCATTTCTGCCTTGTGGCAGCACTAAATGAGTATATTATTCTGGAGTGAGAAACCAAGACACGGTGCAGAGTGAAGTGGTGTCTTTTGAAGCCGTGAACTGCACCTCTCTGAAAACCACAGCCTAAAAAAAGAGACATGTGACCTTCGAGATAATAGAACTTTTTTTCTACAGTCTTGAATTGCCGAGCTGAAACTCTCAACATGTTGCAGTCTGTATGTGATGAAGCCAGGATTGTTTTTATTTTTACATGTTTACAAAACTCAAGAAAATTATTTAGTTTTTGCATTTTGCTTGAATGAACACTGAATAGAGAAACACAAGGCTTTATGGTACAAACAGGCAGTACATTACATCTATAGTATGAAGTAGAATTACTCCTGCAGTAAACATTTTACAGACCATCTTTTCAGATGAGAACAGAATGACTAAGAACAACCGTTAAACTCCTACAGCGTCTGTATTCACACACAACTCAAACAAACACAAAGGACCGGCAGAGCTGCTACTTTATGCTTTCATTTCTGATACTACCGGCTCCTTATATGAGTAAGTCTGTCTGTGCCCGTACGCGCCGATCCATCTGTGTGCATGAAGCAGTCTACTTCATTTCGAGGCGGTGCTCGCCACGGGCTATGTGGGACGAGAACTCGTAACGGTCCCGGCTTCGGTAGCCGCACACATTGCACTCGAGTGGATCACGGAAGCCGTGGCATCCCATGTGGATGGTGAACATGACGTAGTCCAGGAAGATGACTCTGCAGTGGCCGCAGGGGTACACGGCTCCAGGAAGCGCCCCCGGCTCCCCGTCGGCCCGCATCACTCTCAAGGCCTCCAGGGGTGACAGGGGCATGGGCTGGGTGTGAGAGTGGGGGACGCCGTTCTGGTGGTTCAGGCTTCCCAGTAGGTGCCCTAAGCTGTACATGACAGGCTGGGACATCTGGGAGCCGTCTGTGTGGTAGGAGTCCAGGCCCAGGGGGGTCTGGGCGGCATGAGGAAGGCCCAAAATCGGCATCTTGTGGCCATTTGTGAGGGACATGGGGCTGATGTCGGTGCGGTTTAAAGGGATGGGGTAAGGCCTGTGAGAGGGAGGCGGGTCGCTGTCTGGGCCCGGGAGAATGGTCTGCTGCTGGTGTCCATCAGGCCCGGGGGAGCCCGGTGGAGGGTCCTTCACTTCAGATCGGTGGAGCAGGTCTCTGTTGAAGCTCAGGTCCAGACACACACCGTTGTCGCCTGCACCGGTGACACGATAAGAGAGCACTAAATGATGGGAGGATGTTTCACCACGTTTATTCAAGAGCATGACCAGAGAAACGGCAGCAGAGGGCAACGAGAGCAGTTATTGCTTACAGATGGAAAAGAGCGAGCAGAGATCCACCTGAGGGGTCCTCTCTGGTGTGGAGAGAGAAACATGTGCACCTCTTTAGGGAAACCTGAAAAAACAGGCTCTTTATGGGACAAAAGAAGCTTTAAAGGAAGAGAGCCTCATGAAGCAGGAGAGGATAGAAGGCTGAGAGGAAGCAGACGATGCAGACGAAGGCCTTCGGTGCAGCTGCTCGACACAAGTATCGACAGAGAAACACCTGCTCACGTTTCTCGCCTCCCGCCTGTTCTATCTCTCTTTGTGGTTGCAGACTCTCTTACTTCTCTTTTCCCCTGTGGTTGTCATATTGAAAGATCTCACTTCATTTGTCAAGCTGATAGACGTAGGAGGTTTTTTCTGTGTGTATGTGTGTGTGCGCGCGCACGAGGAACTTGAGGCATGATTGCGAAACTACAACCCAAAGTTGAGTTTAACAAGAGAGGTGACAGCAGGCTATTGAAAAATGTTTGTACGCTCACAAAGTTTGGGAAATGGCAGCATGAACACAGGCGTTTACTGAAACTGATAACTTCTGATCAATCATCACTCAGGCAAATTATCTGAGTTCAGTTCAAAGCACACAGAGTGAGTAATAAAACCCAGTTTCAGGGAAATATTTCCCATTTAACAGGAATTTGTTGAATTAACCATGCACAGCCATGCATACCCACCTATGATACTGCTGTTGTCGAGTATTTAGGGTAGAGGAGACCACGCAGTGGTGTGTGCAGGTATGAGGCAGCTGGTCTGCCCTCATTCTGGTCTGGCAAAAGATAGAAGCCGGCAAACATAAACAGACGGACAAATAGCTCAGACAGACAGCTTGAAATAACTTCCAAAACCTGGATCTCTTTTATTTTAAAGCTTAAAGCCACACTTAAAGCAAAACGATGTAAACATGTCAACAAGACAGCAGCATATACAATAAAAGCAGGTGTAAAACAGGTGCAATTTAATATTTATTCCAGAACTGGAAGTAGTCATGATCTAATTTAATACTGTGACCTGCAGAGCTCCTCTTTAGCAGTTTGAGGGATGTGTTTTTGCTGCTGCTCTTACCAGTGAACTTCTGAGGCATTGAACTTTTCCGTTTGGCGACGTTGCTGGCGAGCCTGTCGAGCAGCAGCGCACGCTCAGAGCCCATCTGAGACCTAGATGTGTGGCTGTCCTCTGCTTGACCGCATAAAGAAAGAAAGAAAACAAGAAATAAAAAGGAAATAAAAACCTGCAGGCAGTATGATGAGCTCACAGTGCTGCACGCACACGTCTGATTGTAGGAAGCAATAACAATATAAAACACCAGCTGCTGGCAGCGGCGCCTCACTGAGAGGAATGAGATATTAATTTAAGATCAGCCGCTCCTCTGACCTCACTTCCTGATTGTTTTTTTTTCTTTACCTCATCAGTGCAGGAGAGGAGACCACAGGATGAGGATGTACTTCCTCACCACTACAGCGCTATCAAGCAAAAACTTACGACATTTGGTGACCACAGAAACACTGCACTGTCTGTGTGTGTGTTGCAATAGTGCAACTGTCCTGTCGGTCGGTACATGAAGGCAGCACTGAGGGGGGAGGCTGTAGATGCTGATGTTTGTGTGAGAGAGCCTGAGTGGGGTGGTTGGGCTCAAACGTTTGCCCTATTTGGCTTCCCCTGTGCTGATACAGACACATGAAGTGCTCTCCACAGCACTGAGCCTCCACACCACAGCAGCCATAACCTATTTAGCTGTAATCATGGGGCACCAGCCATAAGTTCATTAACTTAATGAGGCCATAAAAACAGGATCTGCTGGCAATAACAAGCTTTAAGTGCATGCCTGCTGTGCTCATGCAGATGTGTTGACTGATCACAGCTGTACGTGTGAAGTGTGCTGGAGTTTGAAAGATGTTTTCATGTGCTAGGAGGCTGCTCACCTCTCTCGACGGGACCTTTGCTCTGTATGTACACATGGCACCTCTCTCTGTGTTCTTCTAAGGAGCTTCGCTGCTTGTAGCTGCGACTGCAGTGGTTGCACTTAAACGGCTTCTCTACTGCAAACGGGAGTTTCAGTTAATCATCAACAACATCAACATGAAAAATTGGCACAGCAAAAAATGTTTTCCCTAAGCAAGCGGTTTCGTTCAAAACCGATGATATGAATTTTAGAAATCATGCAGCCTGTCTGCAGGTAAAACACGTGATGTGAAAGTGAGTAAGTTTCCAGAGGTGAATAAGAAACATATGAGATGTGTGTATGCAGCATGTTACTGGAAAAGCTACGCAGGCTCAGCAGACCTCAGGTGTCAAGATTCAAAAAGGAGTGAGAAACCAACTTGAAGGAGTCAGAAACCAACCAAAATGATACTGTACACAGGTGTATACTGTATCAGAGCATATCAGCGTTATGTGTGAGTGTCTGAGCGTGCATGTGGCTGGCTGCTACCAGAATGGGTGCGCAGGTGCCCGCTCAGAGCATCACGTCTGCGGCAGGCGTAGCTGCACATCGGGCATTTGAAAGGCTTCTCCCCGGAGTGCAGTTTGATGTGGCGAAGCAGGTTTCCCTTCTGGGTGAAGGAGGCCCCACACTGAGTGCAGTGGAAGGGCCTCTCTCCTGAGACACAAACACACACAGGGAAAAACGTGGTTTAACTCCATAATCCAACTACAGATTTTAGACTCTAAACTCCTTCAGTCTGAATGATCTGCTGCTGACTGAGAACCTGATCACTGCAGCGATGAAACATCTTTCTTTGCTGAGGTTCTTTTCTAGGTTCCCACTATTACAGTGAATTGCAAAAAAAACAGAATCATACACCATCTTGAAAAGGGGAACAATGCAACATCTACTTTGATTGTCTAGAAATGAAGTTCTCACGCTTCAGACCATCGAGCGTCCTGTTGAAGCGGTATGTTGAAGACAGCCTCAGCTGAGCGCAGCGCAGCTCTTTGGGCAGGTTTTATTACAAAGACCGACAACGAGCTCGTCGTTTTTACTTTAACGTTCAGTCAGTTTGGATGACAGAGCAGTTCCACATCTCTCCGTTGACAGGATTTGTGTCACAGCTTGATCCGTTTGTGCTTCAGTGAAGATGGTGAACAGACTATTAAGTGTTGCGTCATGAATCCAGGATGAAGATTACTTCCATCCTGCAGCTGCGCTCTGATCAGGTCGATCTGAATACTTATCTGTTACTGCCAGATCAAACATTTACTGCTCGTGCTTGTTACCAAACAACAATAGAAGATATTTCACAACCAGATGCTGCTGATTAGGTCTCGTGCGTCATATCTGATGCACATTTCGCACTGACCTGATCAATAAAAGGAGATTTCAGGAGCGTGACAATCGTGCAGCTGTTGTGTTTGATGCTTACCTGTGTGGCTGCGCTTGTGCACCAGCAGCACGTTAATGCTGATGCAGGACAGGCCGCAGATATCGCAGCTAAACTTGCCCCCCGTCTGAATGCGGGATGCCGCAGCTCCGGGTACGTAGGTCCCTTCTTCTGCCTCCTCTGCAGCCGTCGCTGATGTCTGGGTGTCTGGCAGGGCTGCAGCGTCGTAACGCGAGTAGTCGACCAGCGACAAGTCCTGCGGCTCATTCAGGCCATCTTCATCCCTCTGCTCATCGTTGTCCTCCTCTGTCCTCTCCTCATCAAACCCTTCCTCCATCCCATCCTCACTGCCCCCCTCTGCCTCCTCTTTGGGTACGATCTCTGATTCTTTTTCCATCTTGGGATACTGTTTATTTTCATCTGTCTCCTCAGCCTCCATCTTAATCAGACCTGAGCAGAGAGGAAATGATAAAAACCCTTTTAACAAACATCTAAAGACCGACCCTGAAGCAGCTTGGAGATGTTTCTCCTACTGCCAAACAGAAGCTAAAAAAGACTAAGTGAGAATGTGAAACACCGTCAAATCTTCACTTCTACTTCTATATTTCAAGTTTGATATTAGTACAAAAGTCTCCAACGTGTGGGTAGCTTAATTTGGGCCAATGCATACTGTCATAAAGAGATTCAGAAGATGTGTGCTTGAGATAAGGGGAAAGCGTTTCCTTTGCACAGAAAGTAGAACCAGGGCAGGAGAAAGACAGCAGGCGCCTCAGACAGAAAATGCCACTTGTTCTGCTTTTAAAGAGTCAGTTCAGATTGTTTATCACTTCTGAGGCTGTCACCTTAACAATCAATGTGAATCAGCAATAGTTTTCTCCCACAACCAGAGTTCTGCTTTTCCAGGTCTTATTTTTTTCATGACCATAAGTTCTCATTTCAAGTACTATAAAAAACTTTTGTCTGATCCCTCCTTTTTTTATACTTTCCTTCCCAGCAGTCAGACTTCCTTGTGATTTTTCAAAGTGATCAACGGTTCTTCAAACCATCTGAAGGTCTGAAGTTGATTGTTTGTAACTTGTTGTTGTTTCGGTTGGTCCTCGTGTCTGTCCTTCTTAAAAGGAATAACTCTGACCAACGACTCATTCAGGGATCAAAAATGCTCCTAATCTGAAGGGATGAACCCGAGTTATATCAACACTTAACAAATAACTTAACAAAAAACAATTTAAAATATGATCTTTAGGCTTCTTTGTTGCCCATGTTCCATTTGTTTTTTAGTCCCAACAGGAAAGAGCTGTAAACTGTAAACCTGTAATACAGTGTGATCAGCTGAAGGATGAGTTCACATGTCAGATCTTGATGTTTCTTCGAGCCATACTGTTTATCAGAAGAATATTTTTTAGGTCTGAAACTTCTTTCTTGGTTCTTCACTTGTCCACTTTCCTCATTTGTATTTAGCACACACTGCACAGTCTGCTGTAATTTTAGGTACAAGACTAAAAGTGAAAATGCAGCCGAAACCCCCCCAAACCTTCAAGAACCTTCAGAAAGTCTGGAAAACTATTCCTGAAGACCACTTTAAAAGCTTTCAAGAACGACTGACAGCTGGGAAGTCAAGTGTGTAAAAATGAGCAGTGAAATTTGCACAGTACCATCTTTCAGTCAGCTGTGTGTAAAGTCATCATACTGCAGAGTCCTGAGAGCCGACTTGCAGGACCTCTCACCTAGCCTCTGACAAAGCGTGAACCAACCCCCAGAGTGCTCAGTTCCATCCAGAAACCACACTGTGGTCTTGGCGGTGACTGATGATGAGCTGAAGAGCAGCGCCTTGTATCGTGGAACACACTCAGAGGTGCTATGGAAACTTTGCACACAGAGATCCGAGACGCCCGATATAGAGTCCAGGGTCTCAGAGCAGCGAACCGCAGGCTGTGCAGCAGAAGCAGAGCAGGGTTTTAGGAGCTGCACCTACTGGGGAAGATGGCTGCCAATCAGAAATAAAGAGGGGCGCTGCCTGAACACCGTGTTCTTTCTAAAGACTAAAGTCTGTCATGTCTAGAGCGTCGAAACCAGCCCTGATCCAAAAGACTCTGATTAATTAATTCCCAAAGAGAAAGAAACTCTTTCATTCTCATGGAGCTTGATGACTTCAATTTGAGGAAGTTTTTTAATTGTACTGCAGGATAACGAGATAAAAACAATAACATTTTTGTCAGTTTTCTTGTTTGATCTGATGTTTGACAAGCAAAAACCTACATTTAATTACTGATAATTAATTTAAGCACATCTGGAATCCAAAATTCACTTGAAGGATGTTTCTTCTGATTTATCTTTTGGTTCCTTCTTCTTTAGTTTGTGTAGAAACAAAACAAGAGTTGTTGTTTTTATTGATTCCCAATGCCTGAACTGAATAAAGAATATTCTTATTAGCTGCAGGAAAGGAGCAGAAACAAATATAAAAAGACTTTAATCTAAACGTGTTTGTAAATGTTTGACCATCGATCGAGCTGCGACAACCCTGATGGTTATAAATTCAGAGGTTCTGGCTTGTTGCAGTTATTATGTTTGTAATATTTTTACATTATTTTACATTAAGCAAATGTATATTAATTTATGTACAGTCTCGCTATTGAATGTTGTGTAAAAAAATATAATAAATATAAGAATTTTCGATTTCCTGATTAAAAAGGGTAAAATATAAAAGCGTACATTACAAACATTGCTGTCAGATAAAACCTTCAATCTCAAAAGAGCAACTTTTCATGGAATAAAAGGCTAAACTTTAAATAAATAAACTCTGTGTGGATAGAGTTTGTATGTTGTTTGTAATGAAAGGAACGTCTTTCATTGCGTTTTGCTCGATACTAAAGGAGCCGTGAGCCCTTTTTGTAGAGGGAACAGTAGAGCTGATTTATGCAAAAACAGCTAATTAAAAAAAAAATTTTAAGATTTAAGATTTCAGCCCAGTACTTATAAAACGGCCACGACTAAAAGAAGTCTTGAGGTTTTGGCGGCAGGTTCATAAAGCAAAGAGATGAAAATGCAACTGTTTTGCCGTTGAGGGTGTGAGCATGGCTAAAAGGAAAGGTATAATGGAAAAGTTTCAAAGCTCTCAAGTGTGTAAAATCCACTGTGTACGTGTGTGTGCACATACGTGCATCTGTGACACCTTCACACTGTATTCCATTCACGCTAATGGAGTTTTCCTCCTTCTCCTCTTCTTCCTCCTGAGATTTCACTTCTCCAACATCACGACATGTTTCTGAAAAAGACACAATTACAGTTGATGAGATTTTCTCACTTTCTGGTTAATTACATAAAGAATAAACCAGTTTTATTCTGTAACAGCAAAAAAATATCAAAATATTTCCATAAACAACAAATTTACAGGAAATTAATTCAGATGTCAGAACTTCAGCCTGCACAAATTCCACACATACGCCTCCCTTGAGCCTTCAGCGCGGCGCTGCAGGCAGGATGACAGTTTCTGTGGGGTAACGAACAAAGACTGATCACGTACACCCTCACATTCAAGACAAGGAATCAGCTACTCACCCATTCCGTCTCCATCAGGGGATGTAAATTCAGGATTCTTGTCTGCGCTCATGTCAAGAAAAGTTTCTGTGAAATTGAACGACAACAATCAGCTAATTAAAAAAGTTTGTTTGGACCATATCAAATCAGATCCCTGCTTGAAGGATCTTCACAGCGCAGAAACAAAGTGGAACTTAATTATACTCATTCATCATGTCACGTATGTCATAACTTTTCTTGGTACTGATAAAAGTCTTGTTTTCTGTTTCAAAAGAGCTTGTAAAGAAATCGAAGCGACACTTGAACCACACTGTTCCTGTTGGTTGGACAGTTTAAAAAGAAGTTTATAAAAATAAAATCGGGTGAAAGCCCACGGTTGATCGCTCGACCCTGTCTCTACATTTAGCCTGATGAGAAAGAGGTGATGTTCACAGCACATGTATTTCCTGCTGGGTTTGTACACCATGTAAAAAAGCTTTCCACTCCAACAGCCAGAGAGACTCCTACATTTACAACCTCAGTCTGAAAATCAACCATGTGCATTGGTAAAGATGCTTTAGAACCATTTTATTAAGTTTAATGATTTAAAGAAGAGTCTGAAGGATTGAATGAGTCAGATTAACAGAACAGAAGGAACATGAACTACACAGATAGTTTTAATCTTAAAAAACTCAGAGATCACTTATAAAATATAACAAAAGAAGAAGAAACTTTCCAAGAGGCTGAAAATGAGAAGAACAGGCTGACTGTTTGATGTTGCAGTGAACCCTGAAGCTCTGCTTTGGTTTGAGTTGGAAGTTAAACTGTCAGTGTGAGAAATGATGAAGTGATCTTACCTGCTGTTGGCTCAGCACTCAGAGGAAAACTGCTCTGGTATCCCACACTCCACCGCTGGACTTTCTCTGAATATGGATCATACGCAACGTGACTACGGTGAATGTTGGAGACATCCCTTAAAGGAACAGGAACTCATTTCAACAAGGTGGAGCAACAAAGACTGTGCATTCAGCAGAGAAACTAGAACAGAGACACCGAGCAGCTGACATCAACTCTTTATCAGCCTTAACGTGTCAAATCTACAGCTCGACATCTTTATGAGTTAAACTAAGAACTGATTAGATGTTTGATATCATTTTAAGGTGGTTCACACTGACCCTGACCCATTTCAGTTTAAGGAACTATCACTCCATCTTGTGGCCAAATCACAGAACTGCTTTTTATATTAAATAATTCCCAAACCTCTCAGCACATGCGCTGCCACCCAGAAACATCTAAAAAAAGCACGAAAGCATATTAGCTGATTTTTAGTCATTTTTTAATAATACTTTACTCTGTTTTAAGTTTTTTCATTTGTGTTTTATTTAATTTAATGGAAGGCTATCAGCTGTTTTGTGCTGTATATTTTAAAAGTGGTCCTGTATGAGGGTTGTTTGGTTCTGAAGATCTTTAAAGAATTGGACAAACTGCGTGAAAAACTTTTAATTAGAAATATACAAAATATACAATAATGTTTTGCTGCTTGGAAGCCAAATATTAAGAAAACTACTTGAAAATGTTCAAAAATTCAAGATTCAGAAGTTCCTGAATTTATCAACTGCAATTAATCCCCATTTTCGTCACTCATTTGAAACTTTTGTCATCACGATGCTAGAGACACTCTCCATGTACATTAACACCTCGGCCACCATCATCTGGACTGATTCTGGGTCTGTAAGGTATCGAGAAACAACCAAACCAGGATATATGAAATATAAAATATTAAAGCCCATCATACTAAGATCCAAACAGTACCACTGTGATATTGATGTTGTTCACATTGATAATTTAATGACAAGAAATCTGAAAATATTGTGCAGCACTGGTTCGAATCCCAGCTGAAACGTTCTGCGTGGACTTTACATGTTCTCCTGGTGCATGTGTGAGATTTAGTCCGGTACTATGGTTTCCTCCCACAGAACAAAAACATGCATGTTTGTTAGCTGTAAACTGGACCTGTGCGTGTGTGTGTGAATAGTTGTTTGTCTATATGTGGCCCTGTGATGGACTGGTGACCTGTCCAGCTGTGACTCCGCCTCTCATCCAAAGACCCTGAACAGGAACAAACAGTTCTAGAAAAACAAAGTATTTTTTCTGTATCATAGATGTGAAACAGTCTTCTATATCTGTATTTCTAAATCACACATTCAAAATGTCAGAATGTATTTCAGAACAAATAACAGTTCATTTCTCTATTTGTAGATCTCAGTTTAACTGTGAGTTCATATGCAACAAAAAGCAGCAAACAGAACTCCTCTGTGTCCCGATTTCTTTCATATCCTCATGTGAAATGGCTCCACATGTACCACGGAGGCCTTTCTGAGACCAGTAAGCACCTTTTTAAAACTTTATACCGCGTCCATCAGCACGACACGCTTATTATCTCTGGAAACGATCGGATTTGCTGCACAAATCCAAACTTCTTGCTCATATTTTTGTCAGAATATTTGTACATTTTTACCGATGTGATCATTTGCTGCTGCACCACATTTTCTTACAACATTAACTGACAGTTATTGACTTGTTTAAAATAAGAAAATTGATCATTTTCCAACAAGAATTTCACATTTTTGCTTGAACATTGTTCATCCACCACAGTGTGAGTTAAGGATGTGTTCATTCTGGTTTCTTTTAACTTTAAGGCGCCAACCATAAACTTCAGTGTCCATGGCCCACATCTGGTCCTCTGTTCCATTTTATTATCCCCATCCTTCTTTCCTTTCTCTTCTTGTTTTCCTTCTAATCTTGGCAACAAATGAAGCCATAAAATGTAAAATGGACGCCGTGTGAGCCGGACTGAAGAGGAACGGAAGCATCCAGACTGTTGTCAGCATCAAGTCCAAAAGCTCGGTGATGGTACAGGTTTGGATCAGTCCGGCAGGGATTTTATAGCAACATCTGCTGCCTTCAGGATCTCATCTTACCCACAGACGTAGGTGCTTTTTTAAAACGAGACAATGTAAAATGACATTTAACAGGCAGAACAAAGGCCTGGCTGAGGAAGAGGAGGGGACATCAACTGGGCCGGTCTGCATATAGTTCTAACCCGTTCTTAACTCTAGAAACCACAAACGTGATGAGGACAATCCCGCGTGCTGCGAGAGACCTTAAGAGTGGAACAAAGTAAGACCTGAAACTCTTCGTTACTCCGTCTCCTCAGTGTCGGAGTCTATAAAAATATCTGAATGATAATAAAAGTTTTACTGTCTCAGTTCTTTTGGAATGTGTTGCACGTTAAAAATGAAACAGCAAAGACAAATCACGATGTCAGGAATTAAAGGCCGAAGTCATGGATTTTTATTTTTGAATTTTCTTTCATTCAACCAGTTTTTTCTGAAGTGGCTGTTGTACAAAACAGCATCAGTAACCGCTGTTAACCCATCCCACTCAAAAAGAGTCAAAATGACACATAAGGAAACCTCAGGGCCTCCGTGAACATGGGGCCACTAACAACCAACAGTTTCAGTTCATTTTTATTAGTCAGTCATCTCATTAAAGGAGTTTACTGAAAAGCAAACAGATGTTTTTCCTTTTAAACTTTGACTCAACAAGAATAAGTTTAGCTGTTTCTGTTGTATGACGTGTGCAAACAAACACGTATTCACTGCCGTCATTAACTCAACACAAACACATCTGGGGGTGAATCAGCAGCGCCCACCTGAGAGCTGCGCAGCCTTGTGAAGGTCTGGCTGCTGCCCATGGCCCGACCATGGCAACCGGCCACCAGCCTGAACAAAAAAAAAACCCTGAAAGCACTCACAAAAGCATTACAATGCATGCTGGGTTTCCATGGCAAAATGAAAGCAAAGGAACACAGAAAAAAAAAAAAAAGACGTCGACCAATAAAAGCCATTAAAAGCTGGGTGGAGGGCATATCTGCTCACACGGGCAAACAAGAACAAAGTACAGAGCCTGTCCTGATCAGAAACACACACCAATGATAAACTGTCCCTGCTGTGCAGAGTTGTTAAAACATAATCTTACAATCCCACTTCGGGGGAGGCTTTTTTAGGACTGGTGGGGGCAGGGCAGCAGTTGAGGGGGGGTGTAAGAGTGTCCATTGGCCTTTTATAGCTGCCCACTTCAGTTAGCAGCAAAAGACAGACAGAGAGATCTGGGAGCTGACATAATGAGGTGTGTGGTGTGTGTGTTTTAGAGGGAATAACTACTGGATGCATGCAAACACACACCGAGACCTTGTTCAGGGAGCAGAGGTTGTTTTGGTGTTTGAATAATCAGCATTGAGGTAGAAATGTGGATTTTCTACATTTGGGGTTGATTAAAGTGGAGACTGATTCTGTTTCTGTTCCTTATGACCCCAAATGTTCAATCTGACACAACATAAATCAATACATGACATTGATGATCATATACAATAAACCAGATCTGAGAGTGGATAAAGAAATGGGTGAATAGTGAGTGTGAGCAAGTGGGAAAGAGATTCAGCTTTTTTTTCTCAGTTGAATCAGGACTGAATGAGGACAAACGAAGGGGAAGTGTGTGTAAGTTTGTGAGTCTGAGTGTGAGAAAGCTTTGGAGAGACAGAGGGAGACAGAGGAGAGAGCTTCAGCCTGGCTTTTCTCCGCTGCGCCTGTACAGAGAGGCGTGTCCATGGACCAGTATAAAGTCCAAGCAGAGCTGCTCGTGTTCTCAGAAGACAGCCTTTTGCACTGCTCACCAGCAAGAGGAAGAAACAGCAGCTCTTACTCAAACCGCTGCCTTTTTGATGACCTGCTTTGCATTTGGACACTTGTTGACCAGATATTTTTGGGTGATTCAGCAGAGGGCAGGCGAGGCTCACCTGAACGAAATGCTGCGTATCCTTCCTGTTCATTCCACCTCAACTAAAACCTAGTTTCCATCACAACTACGTTTGCCAGCTAAGTATATCAAGAGCAGGCTCCAATTTCTGTGCTGTGAAATTGAAACATAAGAACAAAGAGGCAAAACAGCAGAGGCATTGTATCTCTGCAGTTGAAACACTAACCAGCTGAAAATATCAAAGACTCTCCTGGACAAAGCGTTCCTCTCAAACCTCCGTTGTTTGTCTAAAATCTGCTGTTTGAAGTAGAAAGTGATCAAAAGCTGCTCAGCTCTCACAGAGGAAGAGGTAAACTAAGGGGGATCATTGACGAGGGCAAAGGATCGCGTGCAGGTGCTGGAGCGGTCATGGTGCGAGGACGTGGCGTGGCTCCATCCTACTGGGGCCTTTGGATATTCGGTGCCCTGTCACTGGCAGCACTGTGCTGGTCTGACCAGGCCATCCGCTGCCCTGTGTGCTCGGAGGAGAAGCTGGCCAGCTGCCGTCTGCCAGATGGCTGTGAGGAGACGGTTCGCGAGCCTGGCTGCGGCTGCTGCCCCACCTGCGCCCTGCCTAAAGGGGCACACTGTGGAGTGTACTCCCCTCGATGTGGAACGGGCCTCCGCTGCTACCCGCCGCGTGGCGTGGAGAGACCGCTGCACTCCCTGATGCACGGTCAGGGCATCTGCACAGATGAGAGAGAGGTGGAGGACAACTCAGGTAAGTGTGCATGAAAAAATGATGAGGAGGTTCTTCATCCTCTCAGCTGCTGTCAGTCACACTTGACCAGGTTGTCGTCTTTGCTG
The DNA here is from genome assembly GCA_006937955.1 of Pachypanchax playfairii. Lineage (NCBI taxonomy): Eukaryota > Metazoa > Chordata > Actinopteri > Cyprinodontiformes > Aplocheilidae > Pachypanchax > Pachypanchax playfairii. The sequence goes on along the minus strand of SSNP01000038.1, from coordinate 1,561,887 downwards.
CCCCGTCCTTACCTGAGCTCCGGAGCAGCTGAGACAATGTCCTGTCTGTTCACACTAATCTCAGCTAAGCTGTGAAGCAGAGCAGCACACACACCAGCTCCGGTTAATCAAGCACACACAGTCCTGCTGTGTTACTGTGAAGGGGGCCTGTGCAGTGCAGTGCAGGCTTAATATTAAGTGAGTACCCTGCTGATAACTGCAGCAGGCAGCATGAGCATGAAGTTAAGCTAAACCTGATTCACTGAAGGAGATGTGCAGAGGAGAAAAGTGAGCTCCTGCAGGGAAGCTGTGCATCTTCGGCAGTGATGTGCACTGTGGTGCTGCAAACATGAATCTGTGCATCTGTAATGGGAGGAGGCAATAAAAGCTGCTGTATGAAGTGACTGTAATGGATCGTGGCCAGTCTGGGGCTATTAGTGCTCTCTGCAATCAGTAATTCACTTGGTGCTCTTTCATGGATACTCCCCCTTCCTCCCCCTCCTCCTCCTCCTGCTGTTCCTCCTGCTGCTGCAGATTTCTCACACTTCTTCTTCTGATGTCTCTATCACACTCTTCTGGACCTCTTTTATTTTTTACCCTTTTCTATTATGATAATCGTCCTCCAAAGAACAAAGTCTGTTTCCACTGTTGCACAGTAAGAAGGCTGATGTCTTATCAACAGCTCCAATCTGCAGCTCTAAACTTTTTGGTTTTGTTTTACTGATGAAATCTACAGTTTGTCTTGTAAAAGGGAGTGGTGTTGATTTCCTCAATGAGCCCAGACTCACAGACAGCTACTGTTTATCGTAAGGTCTCTCAGAACCCCAAAGAAATGGATCAACCTCAGTCAATTATAAACTCCCAGGATGGGCACCTTCACTGCAGCATCTGTTCCCTCTAAACCCGCTGCACCCCACCTCCTCAGAGCCCTAACAAGCTCGGAGGAGGATGAGGATGAGCTCATCGGCACCCTCACTGCCAGAGCTGAAATTAGAGCCTTCTGCTCTCTCTGTGCAGGGCCAGTGTAGGTTAGCGTGACTCCATGGAATCAGAGAGGAGAGGGAAGCTGATTTTTGAGCTTGTTAGAAAGCAAACCATGATGTAGGTTAGTACTGGTTGCATCCATCAGCACCTGAGAGTTACTGCTGCACTTTGTGCCTAACAGACCCTGAATCTGGACCACAGAGAGATGAGGGGAGTCCCGTTTTTAAAACCTTTTGTAAACTTCATAAGTTTTTCTTTCTTTTTTTTTTGGGGGGGGTTCTGTAATCGGATCGCCGGGTTCTGTTTGCATCCACACTCCCTCTTTCGCCTGGAGTCTGTCATAACAAACAGTAAAGCTTTAGCCAGTAAATCTCCCTGTAAATCACTTCTACTGGGCAGCAGCTCCGTTCCGTGTCAGAGGAAAAACCATCAAAAAAAGGGGAGAAGAGAAAAAGCAACTCCAGTCTCAAGCAGTAGATTTCCTTTGTGGCGCATTCACCGCACTAATGCATTATTAAACATGGGGGTGCATCTCCTGAAAACATGCCCCACTCCTAGCAACAGTGAACATGCAAGATAAAAATAGAAGAGGGTTTTAAAAACCAAGAGGACTCATGATAAAGGGAGAAGAGATGGACATCTTTACTGAGAGGGATTTAGGGTGTTCAGGCTGGTCCTTCCAGCTGTTTGTCAGCTCATTTTATTTACTGCAGCAACAAAAACTTTAGGTCAATATAAATCACTGTCTTAAGGATCAATCAATTAATTTTCTGGTGTCCACATCCTTTAACTGATTTCCAAGGCTACAACAGACACTATCTCATGACACTACTTTAATCTCCTAGAAAGTCTCTGTGTTTTAATATTTAGAATATATTGCAGAGTTGAAATCAGTTCCTGGATTCTTGCCAAGGAACAGCATCAGATACTCAGGCTGATCACCTTTTGGAGTCAACCTAATTTACGATCTCCACACAGCCTCCCGACTCGAGGAAACCCAACTGTCAACATTAAATGAAAACTTGGTGTGTTTGTAGCTGAGAGTTATCCTAAACACACTCTTTGAATGCAGCATATTGCATGTGAGCTTTGCTTTAAACATTGACATTAACTGTTGAAGCCAACCCTGTTTTTCTTATAACTAAACACCCTAAAACCCACAGCGTAGACTCAAATGAAACTAATTAATTATTGGAATCAGCCCAATTAAAGATGGCTGCCACAGTGAACCTTAGCCCGCTAATGTCTGTAACTCAGACATACAATATCTTTGGAATCTAAAAATGAGTTTACCTTTAGATCTCAGGTAATTTAAGTAGATAATCATACAAAGTGAACAACATCACTTATTATATGAAAGATGAAACAAATCAAACATGGACAACAAAAAGAAGATATAATAATTATAATAATAATAATTATTATTATTACTGTGGTAGATGAGCTGTCNTTTAGGTCAATATAAATCACTGTCTTAAGGATCAATCAATTAATTTTCTGGTGTCCACATCCTTTAACTGATTTCCAAGGCTACAACAGACACTATCTCATGACACTACTTTAATCTCCTAGAAAGTCTCTGTGTTTTAATATTTAGAATATATTGCAGAGTTGAAATCAGTTCCTGGATTCTTGCCAAGGAACAGCATCAGATACTCAGGCTGATCACCTTTTGGAGTCAACCTAATTTACAGTGGGGCAAAAAAGTATTTAGTCAGCCACCAATTGTGTAAGTTCTCCCACTTAAAAAGATCAGAGAGGCCTGTAATTTTCATCATAGGTATACCTCAACTATGAGAGACAAAATGAGGAAAAAAAATCCAGAAAATCACATTGTCTGATTTTTAAAGAATTTATTTGCAAATTATGGTGGAAAATAAGTATTTGGTCAATAACAAAAGTTAATCTCAATACTTTGTTATATAGCCTTTGTTGGCAATGACAGAGGTCAAACGTTTTCTGTAAGTCTTCACAAGGTTTTCACACACTGTTGCTGGTATTTTGGCCCATTCCTCCATGCAGATCTCCTCTAGAGCAGTGATGTTTTGGGGCTGACGCTGGGCAACACGGACTTTCAACTCCCTCCAGAGATTTTCTATGGGGTTGAGATCTGGAGACTGGCTAGGCCACTCCAGGACCTTGAAATGCTTCTTACGAAGCCACTCCTTCGTTGCCCGGGCGGTGTGTTTGGGATCATTGTCATGCTGAAAGACCCAGCCACGTCTCATTTTCAATGCCCTTGCTGATGGAAGGAGGTTTTCACTCAAAATCTTACGATACATGGCCCCATTCATTCTTTCCTTTACACGGATCAGTCGTCCTGGTCCCCTTGCAGAAAAACAGCCCCAAAGCATGATGTTTCCACCCCCATGCTTTACAGTAGGTATGGTGTTCTTTGGATCCAACTCAGCATTCTTTCCCCTCCAAACACGACAAGTTGAGTTTCTACCAAAAAGTTCTATTTTGGTTTCATCTGACCATATGATGTTCTCCCAATCCTCTTCTGGATCATCCAAATGCTCTCTAGCAAACCGCAGACGGGCCTGGACGTGTCCTGGCTTCAACAGGGGGACACGTCTGGCACTGCAGGATTTGAGTCCCTGGCGGCGTAGTGTGTTACTGATGGTAGCCTTTGTTACTTTGGTCCCAGCTCTCTGCAGGTCATTCACTAGGTCCCTCCATGTGGTTCTGGGATTTTTGCTCACCGTTCTTGTGATCATTTTGACCCCACGGGGTGAGATCTTGCGTGGAGCCCCAGATCGAGGGAGATTATCAGTGGTCTTGTATGTCTTCCATTTTCTAATAATTGCTCCCACAGTTGATTTCTTCACACCAAGCTGCTTACCTATTGCAGATTCAGTCTTCCCAGCCTGGTGAAGGTCTACAATTTTGTTTCTGGTGTCCTTTGACAGCTCTTTGGTCTTGGCCATAGTGGAGTTTGAAGCGTGACTGTTTGAGGTTGTGGACAGGTGTCTTTTATACTGATAACAAGTTCACACAGGTGCCATTAATACAGGTAACGAGTGGAGGACCGAGGAGCCTCTTAAAGAAGTTACAGGTCTGTGAAAGCCAGAAATCTTACTTGTTTGTAGGTGACCAAATACTTATTTTCCACCATAATTTGCAAATAAATTCTTTAAAAATCAGACAATGTGATTTTCTGGATTTTTTTTCCTCATTTTGTCTCTCATAGTTGAGGTATACCTATGATGAAAATTACAGGCCTCTCTGATCTTTTTAAGTGGGAGAACTTACACAATTGGTGGCTGACTAAATACTTTTTTGCCCCACTGTACGATCTCCACACAGCCTCCCGACTCGAGGAAACCCAACTGTCAACATTAAATGAAAACTTGGTGTGTTTGTAGCTGAGAGTTATCCTAAACACACTCTTTGAATGCAGCATATTGCATGTGAGCTTTGCTTTAAACATTGACATTAACTGTTGAAGCCAACCCTGTTTTTCTTATAACTAAACACCCTAAAACCCACAGCGTAGACTCAAATGAAACTGATTAATTATTGGAATCAGCCCAATTAAAGATGGCTGCCACAGTGAACCTTAGCCCACTAATGTCTGTAACTCAGACATACAATATCTTTGGAATCTAAAAATGAGTTTACCTTTACATCTCAGGTAATTTAAGTAGATAATCATACAAAGTGAACAACATCACTTATTATATGAAAGATGAAACAAATCAAACATGGACAACAAAAAGAAGATATAATAATTATAATAATAATAATTATTATTATTATTACTGTGGTAGATGAGAGGCCTAACTGAGACTGCAAACTCCAAAACAAATTTCAATTAACATTTGACCAGGTCTGCGCAACCAGATCTTCACGAAAGCACCATGCTAACACTAAAAATGAACTGGTACAGATGTGAAAGCAGCTGGATTCATGTGCACTAATCTCAGGGAGTTGTGCAGGAAAATGAAGCAGGTCAAATCAAATTCCATCACAGTCAGATTTAAATCTAACTCCACGCAGTTCAATTCAACCCAGTTATAATCTCCTTTAATGCAGTCGAATTTAAAAAATAGTAATTATGAAATACCAGTTATTAAAAATATCTCTATATAATAAATAACATTTTTACTTGGACTTTATCTTCCTTCCTGAGCGTGACACAGTGGTGAGGGAAACAAACACATGGTTCAGTAAAGTTCAGACTCCTCAGCCTGGACGCAGAGCTGAAAAGAAAAACGAGGTTGTAACAGTGATTGATAATCACGTCTGGCATCATAAAGACTTACCAGGTAAAAGATCTTCTAAATTAGCAGTGCGCCACTTTGTTTTTGGCTGTCCTGAAGTGTCCTTTGAAGTACGCAGCTCTGAACTTCCTCTGAGGTGTTGAAATGTGGATTTTCTCAGATCTCTTTCAGCAGATGTTCCTCAGTGTTGTGTATTTGCTGTTTTTAGGCTGTGCAACACATTTGTACAGCTGGGGCTCTTATGCACGAGTAAATGTGATTAGCTCACTGTTGTACTTTGTGCAACAGGGACCTCCTTTCTGACTTGAAGCTGAGAGATACACAAACAAGTCGACTTTGACCGGGTCATGACACAGAAGGATTTTGAGGACGACATTCACATTTCTCCACTTTTATGCTCCTACACTGAATGAGAATGCAAAGTATTATTTTACTGAATTAAAATACTTTTTCATCTGTAGATACAGAAATTGTGTCTTTCATAGTCATTTCATCAACTGTCTTCAGCTACATGTTTGCTTTTGTTCATGGAGTTCTGTCCCTGAGGCTAAAGATGGCTCAGATAATGTTGCTGGATATTGGACATAAATTCTAAATCTGTTTTCATGGAGATGAAAAATAAAATTCCTTCCTGAAAACAGAAGAATCCCTGAGTCTCAGGGGAAGAAGTGGACAATGCTTTGATCCAAAAGTCTTTCCAGGATTAAGGACAATGTTTGTCTTGTTGATGATCCATCTGGAAAAAGTTCTGGTCTGCTCTTTTAATCATATTTATGTGCCTGATCCACACCTGTGTGCATGTGTTATATCTGGCTTGCAGGAGTTTCAGGCCTCAAGCTGAGGTCTTATACAATTTTCAAAGTCAACAAAGTTATTTCCGTTCAGGAAAATGACTAAGCTGCTACAAAAGAGTGATGGTGATTTTGAACTCAGTTAAAGTTTGTGTAAACTTTGACTTACAGTGGAATTAATGAGCTACACGTTTTGTTAATACAACAACTTGGATTCAAAGAATGTGAATCTGTCATTTTCAGATTTGTTACTCCAGCCTTTTTTTTTTCCTTTTAAAAAGCAACTCAACAATCCATTTGTTCCATTTGGAAACCATGTTTAGACACAAGCTAAACTGAAAGCAGAATGAGGTGCAGCAGCAGCTGCTGGTGTCTTGTTTTCAGGATCAAATGTTGATTTAGTTTTCTTTAAATCCTCCCATTGAGAAACAGCTCTAAATAGGTGGGGACTGTTCACACGGCCTTTGTTGATAGTCTTGAGCAGTGTTTGTATAACGGAATCAGACATCAGCTGATGATTAACTGGTTTTTGGAAATATTTTGCCTGGAAGCTGAAGGTCTGACACTGATACTCTGGCAGAATCCAGTGTTGACTTGAAGAGAAAAGCCTTCTGGTACCAAGCCTGGATGACTTTTGAACTGGCTGCCAGAATCTCTTAAAGTCGCCGTCAGTGGAGAATGACTGGTTCTTTCTGGTATCAGAAGGAACGCTGACAGTATCAGGAATGTTTTTATTTCTCATTGTGAAATTTACTTTATGTTTCACAGACTGATATTCTGTTGAAATCAGGTTAATCCAAACAAGGTGAAGAAACAAAGCGGTCATTTTCTGATCCAACTAAACACTCAGGACAGGTTTACTGCAGCTGTGATTGACAGTGTTTGACTTTAAATCTCTTCCATATTGACTGCATCAGGGTTCTTTAGGTTCATCTTTATTTTTATGGATCATCTGGAAGGGGAGATGTAATCCTGCTGTTACAGATTTTTATTGTCTTCTTGTAAAAGTTTTATCATGCAAATATTTTGGTAAATGTCCATGAACCAGCTGAACTGCTGATGTTACAGAAACAGTGTTTCTGGATTTTGGTAAAGAAAATTCACTAATGAGAAATTAATCAGTCAGTCAGTCATTTTCTTTACCTGTTTATACCTGTTCAGGGTGGCAGCGAGCTGGTGTCTGTCTCCAGTGGTCACTGGGTGAGAGGCGGGGTTACACCTGGACAGGTCGCCAGTCCATCATCAGGACATTATGAAAACATTATATTCTGCCTTATTTCAGGTCATTATGTAAATAAAACCTCTGATTCACTAAACACATGATACATCACACTGTTTCATTAATTATTTCACTGAAACTGAGCCAAACTACAGAAGAACTTAACTAAATCCTCCCTGTCCCTGAGTAGCAGCCAGGAGNCAGCCGATCAAATATATTGATTAACTGATCCCCATCAGTGTCAGCCTCTCTATAAAGGCAGAAGTTTTGGACACTGTGTAATAGTTGGGTTTGTGTCAACACAGTGTAAAGGGGGAAATACATCAGCAATGACCTTAGAGAAGCAACTGTTGCTGCTCATCAGTCTGTGAAAGGTTAAAGGTCATTTCTAAACTATAAAGTTGTTCAATCTACACAGAGAATGATTATTAGCAAGAAGAAACCATTTAACAGCTACCAGTCCTCCCAACAAGTTCATCCAGAGGTCAGAGGTCAGACAGTGCAACGCTCAAAGAACTGACAGAAAACCAAGTGTTCCAGTTCAGACGCTACAAGCTTCAGTTAACAGGTTAAAGGTTAAAGTTCATCACAGGACAGTTAGATACAGAACAAACACGTTAGGCTTACAGGAGGGGGAGTCATGGTTTGGGCTGGTTTTACAGCCACAGGAACGGGGAACCTGGCAGTCCTGAAGTCCATGAACTCCTCAGTGGACCAAAGTATTCTAGAGTCTAATGTGAGCCCATCTGTCTGACAGCTGATGCTTGAACCAAACTGGGTCCTGAAACAGAACAATGAACCCAAACACAGCTGCTAATCTAAAACAGAATGACTGAAAAATAACCTGATGAAGAACAGATTCTTTTTAAGATGTTCTGATGCTGAAAACTGTACAGTTGATGGTGCACTTGCTTTCCTCCATGACTCCAATATATAAGGATGTATTACAAAATAAAACCTCTAAAAGCAAATATTTAGGAGCTGCAGTGCAGTTTACCATCAGACTGGTATTTTTGATTTAGTTCATGTCTCACTAAAATATGACACGTTTTACAAATGTCAGGACACGCCACCCCTGACCCACTTCTAACTTACTTAGATTCACCCTGAAAAAGAGCGTGAAATCAGAAAAGTGAGAGCTTTTGGCCCTTGTGGAAAAAAGTGCTGATGAACGAGCTTAACACCAACAAAACTAAAAATACAAACAGCTGAAAGACACTTTCCCCAGACAAGCAAAGCCAAGCAGAATGACCATCTGAGGAGCTCTAAGAAACCCCATCATCATCCTGAGTTCATCTTTTACTAATGATGCAAAGTAAAGAGCAGGTTTATCTGAAAACCTGAAAAAAAATGTTTTCTTCACTGTCTCTGCTGACTGTGACTACCTGGATGCCTGGTCTTAACCCAGATCAGACCTGGTTCAGTGATCAGACCAAGAGGTGGTTCAACACATCTGCCTGTCAGTAACAATACCCCTCATTTCTATTCTATCTGAAGCTACAGGTGGAATAGGATGCAGCATGCACATGCTCAAAAAGACACCCTTAATGCCATTTGTGTGTGTGTGCTCATACACCACACACAAGCACACACTCACCCACCAGTGCCCATAGTGACAGTGTAAATATGCTCTAACAACCTCCATCTGGCACAGACTGGCGTTGATGTAAAGAGGTGGAGGATGAAGAGTGAGGGGGGGGGGGCATTTCCTCAGGAAGCAGCTGGATGCCTTCAGGGCTGCAGAGCTGCAGAATTATAGGGATGCAAAGGTGAATGTGGTGTTGACCACAATGAACAGAGGGTGGCAGAACAGGGGTGGCATCTGTTTCAAAGTCCCCAGAGCTGGTGGTGTGGCTGTAATGTGGTACCATGGTCAGAGTTGAGGTACAGACCCCCCCACCTGGCCTCATTTTTAGCCTACATTTAGCCACATTCAGCTGTATGTTAAAGGTCAAGCAGAGCAGAGATGGTCATTGTACTAAAGATGGTATTAACAAGCAATGAGAAAAAAACACATTTCATACAAACTAAATCTTTGAAATGTTTGTGTTTTAGCAACAGACCGACAGGAGGAGATCATCCCTGAACACCCAAACAACAGCAACATCCGCTGCAGTCCACAGGATAAGCGCTGCATACAGAAGATCATGGCCCGACATCCTCTGAAATCCACCAACCTGAGAAGCAACAGCGCCAGAGACGAGACCAAGCCAGTACTGGTGGGAAAAAGTCCTATTTAACAAACATGATAGAAAACAACTAACTCTGAATCATGTAACACACGCCTGAGTCTCTGCAGGTGTTTCACATTAAGATTTTATAGTCCCAAGGTCACGAGAATAACAGGCAGGTTATAAATTCTACAAATTAGTTATTTACAGACCATAACATTTAATAACAGTCTTGGGAAATAAAGTTCAGATCCAGGCTGACATCAGCATGCAGTTTGGTATTTTAATGTTGGAAAGAGAGAATGATCATAACATCCTAATTAATGAGTGCCAGGCACATTTTCTGTGGCATTCCAATAAACAGAAACGTGCTGCATAAATACAGATTGATCTCAGCTGCCTTAAATGTTTACGCCCCTCCACAAATCATTTCTGGTCATTCCAACTTGTTTTCAGTTTTAAACTTAAAGTTGCTCAGACTGATTCAGGAAGTCTGTCTGAATGATTTATCCACACACAATCACACCAGACTTATAAACCTGAAACTTCTAACAAGCTTTTTGGATGAAAAGTGAAGAGAAAACTGAAAATTTGACATTTTTCAAAATAAGAGTTTAGTAAAAAACACAAAATCATATAATCGTAACTAAAGACATTTACTTTAAAATGCCGTTAGCTTGACTGTTAGCTTCTTCCTAACTCTCCAAACTACGATCACTTTGATGAAAATAATCAAACCACCAAAAATCTCCGAGTGTTTTTTTTAGTCTAAAATCTATTTCCTTTTCTTTTTTTAATCTAAAATCTATTTCCTTTTCTTTCCCACAGCTTTGGAAATAGTTTAAAACCTGGTTGATGACACAGTTCTTTTGCTTTGTGAAAATCCATCAACTGTAAAGTAGTAACTAAGATGCTAAATAAATATCTAATCAGAATTTGTTTCTCCAAAAGGCGCCGTGCCGTGCTGAGCTTCAACGAGCACTCGATAGACTGGCATCAAACACCCGCACTCATGATGACCTCTTTACCATCCCCATTCCCAACTGTGACAAGAACGGAGATTTCCATCCAAAACAGGTCTGTAACTTCTGAACTTGGTGAGATTCGTGGGAACGCTGAGCAGACGGCTCTTTGGCCATGTCTACTGTGAACTGACAATCCTCTCTGTTACGCCAATAGAAATAAAAATGCCAATCTTTAAACTTCAAACAGTTCAGACCTTTTAGACCGCATCAGCAATCTGTGGGCCAGGACACAAAACACGGCTGCAGACGATGACATACTGTCATACTCATTCAACATCAACAAAAGAGTCTCCAAACAGCCGTCATGAAGAAGCCAAGAGCTTGTTTTTCCAGCTCATATGGGAAGTGAGTTATGCCCAGAAATTAAGACGTCTTGTGTAAAGTGGTTTAGATGTCGCTCTTGTACAACCATCACTTTATTACTGTGATGGATACAATTAATTTTTGGATGCAGCTGCTCTTTTTCTGTTATTCTGCTTTTGCAAGATTGAGCAAACATTCAGATAAGACTGAGAGAATCAGAAGCAGAGATAAGGCAGCTCTAAGTTGCAGACTCAGAGTCCGTGATAAAAGAAAAGGCTCTGCTAAGGCACCAGTCAGATGTCTGGGTTATATCGATTGTGTAACGTGGTTAAAGTATCTCAGTCTGCTCAGGTTCTCAGGCATCTGTTTACTGTTTAACTAAAACTACACTGTGATAATATCCACAGGGAAGCAAAGCACAGGCCATTAAGGACAACTGGGACTCGTTTTAAGCCAAAGTAGCTCAGAGATTCTTAACTGGTCTGACCCTGAGGCTTATTCAAACATAAAAAGTCAGAATAAACTTTAAACACATGCAAATACTGAATTACAGGAATTGCTGAAAACTCCCAGAAGGAATGCTGGGGGATTTAAATCAGATCGTTTTAATACTTCAAATGCCATTAGAACTGCCAGATGAAAGTCCATTTTATTTTCTTAGATAAATAATCTACGATGGCTTAAAGAAATCTGGAACTACAGTATTATATCTGGCCTCTGATTCAAGGCATGTTGCTTTAAATTAATCATAGTATGTCTTTAAAAAACCTTGTAGACGTCATTTTAGTGATTAATGGTCACGAAGAGCAAAGCGTCAAAGGAGCATGTTGCTTATTTGCTCATTCAGCACACAGTGACATTTGCCTTCTGCCAGAGTTGTGTTTGTATCCAACTGAGTAATTCATGTTAACTATTCAAACCCTTTTATCACTACTAGATTCTCTCAGTCTGTAACATGGAGCGAACTGTCAGCAGCATGAAGTTAAAAAATATCAAGTTGTCGTCATGGAACTGAAAGATAACTGTCAGGTTTATCAATGAGTCACACTCCAGGAGTGGTGGCGTGTAAAAACCTTCATGAACTAAAATTTAGACTTTCAAATAATCTTTTAACATCATCTCAATCAATAGTTCTCCAGACTTTCTGAAGGTCTTTGAAAGTTTTTCATTGGATTTCAGCTGCTTTTTATCAGTCCTTGTATCGGAGTATTTTAAGAGAATGTCTTTTATTTGTTAAGTCATTTAACTTTGACCTCTGAAGGGATGAACCAGACTTGTGTGTCAACACACACCAAGGAGCTGGTTTTAATTAGGACCTTTAGGNCTCTTTGTTACCAGCAGAATATCACAAAGACACAATCTGGTTCTATTTATTTAGTTAAAATCTTTCAAATATACAAAAGAAGAGTCAGTTTGACAGACAGAAGGAGAATATGAACAACAAGGTGATTCCCAAAAGCTGTTGCTCCATTTCTTTAGTTACCTCCGCCAAGGAGATAATGTTTTCATCAGGGCCTGTCTGTCTGTCTGTCTGTCTGTCTGTCTCTGTCTGTCTGTTAGCAGGATAACTCAAAAACTACTGGACGGATTTTGAGGACATTTTCAGGAAAGGTCAGAAATGACCCAAGGAAGAATTGATTAAATTTTGAGGGTGATCCAGATTACCATCCGGATCCAGGAAATTTTTTAAGGATACGGACACAGTACTTTCTACAATATGTCCACTTGGCGGAGGTCTGCGCTCTCTGAGTGTTTTTCTAGTTTGTTACATGAAAACGTGACAGTTGGGAACAAAGTCAAATATTCCACACCTAGTTTTACTCTAATCCAAAGCATTTGGACATATCCTTCAACCTGATCATATAAATTAAAATTAATAAATTGATAAAAGTGAAAAATGCTGGTTAGCGAGGCGACAGTGCAGAACTGAACGATGGCGTCTGAGACAACTGTTGCTCGGACGACACACATACAGTTCAGTTGCAGAACTTTCACTTGCACGTAAAGCTTGTGTATTTACAGGTATTAGACATGGCCTAAATAATTATTTGATCTTTCTGCACACAGTGCCACCCTGCTCGTGACGGCCATCGGGGAAAGTGCTGGTGTGTGGATCCGAAGACGGGCATGAGGCTGCCGGGGCCGCTGGAGTTGCGAGGGGATCTGGACTGCCACCAGTTAATGACTGCCACCCTGCGGGATTGAGGAGTCCAGAGTAGCAGTTTGGGTTGCAAGACCAGCTGAGTTTTACTGGTGCTTGTTTGTAGAACTACACATCTAAAGAACTTCATCCTCTGCTCTACTGGAGGCCAGCGCTACTGGAGCATGTGCAACAACAAGGAAACCATTGAATCAAGTTCTTTTACTATTTTGTTTCTGTGTGTGAGAATATGCAGTTTGAGTCTTTTGAGCACTTGCTGTGTTTTGTTCCTACTCTGTGAACTTCAGACAGACTGTCTTTAAACATGCGCTTTAAAGTACCAGGAGGCAGAAAGAAAAAAACAAACACTTTCTTAGATAATAATTATACTTGTGATGTATATGAGTGTCTGCTGTGTAATACTCCATAAACATGACAAACAATGTATTCACTCCACTCAGTTAAACCTGACGTAAAACAGAAGCTGTTTCATTCTATAAGGAGAACTGTGTTCGATGGAATTACAGGACCAGGACAATCCAGGAAACTTCTCACTCAGAAATTTGTGTCATTTTTTAAAGTCTTAGTCTACTTTTCTTTATCCCTGACAAGCAGATTAAAGCAAACCATAAAATGTGCTTGCTTGAGCTTGCTCAAACACAAAGTCTAGCTCAATGACGATAACCGATTAGCAATAAAAGATATAATGAAAGCTAAAAGAGAGAAACAAGGATCACAGCTTCAGTTCTAGCTACTACATGATTAACTGTAGCTTTTCACATGAACAACGCCGAAGTGAAAAGTGAGATTAAGTGTGAAATTATGAGAGAGCGCTGAGCAGATTTGCTTCATCACCTGGCAGTTTACACCCCACTTTCTTCCAAACCAGCATCTGTAGCAGGAAGCTCTGGCAGCATAGCTGATCTAGAAACTCTGTACACTGCTGATAGAATAATCTTCTTTCTCCAGCTGGTGCTAAAATACCAGAACCCTTGTGTTTGCATGAATATGCTACGATGTAGAGGATTTCTCCCCTGCATTGCCTTGCAGAACGTCTCGGTGCTACAACTGATTGTGCCAAAATACAAACAAAAATGGTTTCTGCACTTTTATGGCCATGCTTTAGCATTTAAATGAAAATGGGGTGATTGGCATTCACAAAGAGGATCAACCTTATCTGTGCAGCTACAGCTGTTTTTTAAACAAGCTAGTGTTGTGAAGCTGATAGAACATTTAAATAAAGGAGCAGTGTGTAGTAACTGTTGATGAAAGTAAAGTGACTTCTAGCTAATGCATCTGTTTGGCTAATGTAAGATTTTTACTAATGCAATGCTGCAAATGTAACACAAAGATACCAGAAGTTTCTTTGTCAATTGTCTTTTAAGTATTATAATAATATTTAATGTAGGGAATTAATAGTAAAAGTGACATAGCAATTTAAGCGTAGTGGTAAAGTGGGTTAGAGCAGAGTAGCAAGTTTAAGCTAATTTTTAGGTGTTTGCAATCACAGCTTGCTTTTCTGCTACAGGAGAGTCTTTTATAATAGTAGACTCAAGAAAAGATTTCTGTTGTTTGATCTACTTGTTGAAAATAAGGACAAAAAGCACAAATAGTTTGGAGGGAAAGTCAAACAGCAAAGAAGAAGCCTTAATGCTAGTGAAACAAAGCAGTTGTGTGTATGATACAGTGCAGAAATAGATGGATAACTACTAACACACAACTAGTCTTGTCCTAATTTCTGTCTTTCTACCCTCTTACTTCAGCTTTAAATATAAGGGTTTTAGCCCATTACATTAAATAAAGTATCATTTAATCATATCTGAAAAAAGAAAGTGCCATGAATACTTTTATACCAAGAAATATTCATTTTTCTGCCTGTTTCACCTGTAAATTTGGTATAACCCCTGTAAAAAGCAGAATAATGCACATTTATAAAAAATGTCTGAAAATACAAATGATAAGTGCTTCTCTTATTACTTTACCGTAAAAAGGTATTACAGCACATAAGCTGTGAGTTGCTTTCAGCTATTAATATCAACCCAATGAACTGCAAAGAACTGGTCTGGGCTGGCCCGGATCTGACAAGTTCTGACCCTTTTCTCTAATGTGTTCTCAGTACACCACTACAGTATATTTATAATAGATGAGTATTATGATCTTAGAACATGTACTACTTAATTATAAAAGTACAATTCAACCAATCAGTGCTATAAACAAAAATGGTAAAAATTCAACACTTTATTAACTAGTTACAAGTACTGGATCTCAATATAAATGATCAACTATTAAAAACAGTTTTTAATTTTGCATGTCAGCTGATAAATTGAATTTCTGTTTGTAAATAACCTAAAAAGTTTCCAATGATTATTTTCAAAATACATTCTTACAGGAGGAAATGGAAAGAATGCTAACTGGAGCATAAAGGTTAAAAAATAAAAGCACAAAAAAAAACAAACCCAAAGTTTTCACTTCATTTTCAGTGAACTGCACATTCACAGTTCCAGTAAATCTCTTTCTCAGTTCAGTGAAGCGAATCTAAACACATCCACATCCACGTCTTTGGTTTAAAGGGTTTGAATATTTGACTGAAAAGATAAAATCTTCGATTTTGAAAAGGCCTTTGAATTACGTAGATGTTATACTTCAGCTGTAATATGTTTCCTGTTATCTGATTTTTCCATTTTGGACTATAATGATGTTTCTGGTTTGCGTTTGATATTACCTGTTGACATGGACGATATGTAGTTGTGTTTGCATGCATACGCGCGGACGGGAGGCAGCTGAGATCCTGTTCATCCCGTCTATATGAGGATCGTTCAAACACTCAAGTGAAAAAGCATTAAAATATAGTGTCAGTTAGTCAAATTATCAGTTAAATTGTAAATGTTTACCTGATGAAAAATGAACATGTACTCGTTGTAATGCATCAATTAAAACACTTTAGAAACAAACTGTAGCTGTGTAATTATTACAGGCAGAAATATGTTGCGTATTCAGCACATACATGTTCACATGCATGTTGGCAGTTTGACCAATCTGCCATGACAGATTGTATAAGGTATCTTTTTTACTGAATAGCATCTGATCCAACATCAAACCGCTTTTGTTTGTTGACAAAAAAAAAACAATATGTAAATAAAGTGTTTTTTTTTATCCCCGATCAGAGCAGGACAATAAAATATCATGAGTTCAGTTCACTAATCATGCTCTCCAGCCCCGCTGATCACACACTGTTCCTGATAGAAGCAGTTCCTACCTGTTTGTAGCTCAGTCATCGATTCAGTCCGTGGCAAAGAATTCACAGTTTGTATTGGCTGGTAGATGTAAACGAAATGCCAACATCATGCCCGTCAAAATTTATATTTTATAATATTTTACGTCAAATATAATTTTTCAAGGAAATGCTGTATTTTTATTCTACAACCCTCTAAACACCCCGTGGAGGCATTATTTTGTTAAAAATATAGCTTTCAATAAAAATATTCCATATACCACCTTTAACTGTTGTGTAAAATCATTTATTATAAAGTGCTATTAATGGCCAAATATATATTCATATTTTAATGTTAATCCAGCTTGTGTAAACTAATAGTAACTAATGATTTGCACCTTGAATTTTTGCTTAATTTCAAACTAATAAACATGAAAGAAGCAAATATGTTTAAAAACTTTAGATCTCTAAATCAGATATATACTGTGCCAGAAGGACATGAGAAGATAAATGTTTGCATAAAGGGTTTCAGGTGCACATCACACACATCTGTAGTTACAATCATGGAAGAGTTTATTTTTTTCTTCTTAAAATCCTGATAAAGAGGTGAAACTGCTGCCTCTGCAGCAAAAGTCTGATGGAAAGCTGGTTCAACAGACGGGTTTTTAATGAGGTTAAAGGCTGTTGTGTAAGGACGTGTTTTGTAACGATACATCATTATAACATGACTAAAAATATCTCCACCATCCACCAGAGTAAACCTTCAAGTCTGCTTAGTTCCACTATTTGAGTCTATTTTGGAGAGCTCTACAGGCTTAAGAACCGGGCCTGAAACTGCTTTGCAAGAACATCTTTATGGGTCTGATTCAAAACGTCACAGGGCTTGTTCTGCCGCTGGGCATCCACAATCCCACAGCTGATCCCAGGAGGCCCCGTGTGTGTCCGCATAAAGCCTGATGGTAGCTTACAGGAAGCACGTGACCTTCACCCTACCTCCAGATGTACTCCACCACAGGTGTCCAACTGTAAACAGGAGCTCCCACTTCTCTCATGTGGATGTACTGCACAAGCCATACAACTCTCTGACCACCTCCTGGTGGACAGAAGGACAAAAGGTGAAGAACCACACCTGTAGATGTGAACACATCAGTGTCTGGAATAAATATTGTGCAGGCTGCAGGTCAAGCAGACTGAAAATACATTGTCAAGTGTGCAGGTGAAACAGAAAGAACTGGGGTCACAATGAACACAATCAATTAACAAATCCCAAACAAGAAGTATTCAGGTTGAATGGACAGATACAGGCTAAATCCTGCAGGCTTTGCACTGTTATCTTATGCAACACACTATTAAAACTGTTGACCTGGGCAGCTCTCAAATAATGTGAACAAGAATTCAAAGTATTTCAGTTCTGACAACATGGGAGAGGTGAGTAGGGCAATGTAGATTGTTTTTTTTTCTTTAAAAAGCTTCGAGCCTGTGAAGCTTCCACAACTTATGCTGACACAAGAAATCACGCTATGGATTTTCTGTTTGCTGCAGCTAGCTCGCAGAAATGAGCACATCTGCATTGATGAGACTGTAACCAGCAATCACAACAATTATGATGGCTGCAGAAAATCATTCAATTACATGTTTGTCTTTTTTTATTTGGCTTTTCAAAGCAAGTGGCAGAGCTGGAGTCTGCAGCAACAACTGGACAATCAAAATGAACCACAGGGCCTGACAGGAGATGATAAACAGCACATTTCTGATATAAATGATGAGGTTTGCAGATAATCGTTTCTGATCTTTGGCATGAATTGTTCTACATGAGAAGCTTCAAATGAAGCTGTAATGGTATTTTTATCTTAATGGATAACTATTTCAGCTATGAGAGACTCAGAGAGACAGTGAAAGGTGATTACCATGAGCCTGGAGACACAGCTGTAATCAGGAGAGGGTGGGGGGACATTTCTGGAGGATTCTACAGGAATCATAAGAGAACACCCCGTTTCGGTGGTTGATTGTGGGGTTGTTTTCTTCTCTGATGGGTGTTTAGCCTGCAATGAGAGAGACACAACACAGATGTAAAGCCCGAAGGTTTTAGGGTGAGTTTTTCTCCTTTATCACCACCAGGATCAACGAACACTGACGTTTGTGTTGGTTCGGTTTGACGCTGCATGTTATTAACATCTCGAAGGTGTCGGTTTCTTTTCACTGAGGTAGCTAAGCTATCTGCTAACGTTAGCTGAACCTTGCTAACCACAAAGTATTGGGTATTTACAATCATAACAATACAAATAAATCCGGATACGATGAAAGCAAACTGACAGTATCCGTACAGCTAACTGTTGTTTCGGTTCCGCAAATCTGACAAATTATTTTTACGTGTTATCGGATATTGGTTAGCCTTAGCATGATAGCTAACTCACCAGCCGGTCCATTTTGTGAATGAAAACCATGAGTCAGTAAATATTAGTCTTTTATAAACCACTAAAAAGATATCGACACTTATAGAAAGCTTTAAATTGTTAAACCCAACTTAAAGTTTATGCTGTCATTGACAAGTTCTTTACCACAGGGGCGTAGCTTTCATTGGGCTGTCGGGGGGCCCTCACCTGGGGTCATCTGGGGTCCGCCCCAAAACATTACTGATAAAACTAGTTTTTATCTTAATTCTGGTGACTATTTGACAGTCAAATTTGCATTNATTTACTCAACTTCAACAATATTCACAATAAATTGTTATGAATTGCAAACTATAAATTGAATATATTGGTTGACAGACATACTGATTTTAAAGTAATTGCATAAATATTTACTTAATATGGGACTCGGACCTCCTCCTCACCCAGTTGATGTTAGATTGGATCACCTGGAGGATGCATTGCTGGCAGCCTACCTGTCTGCTCCGGGGGAGAGCTGATATGCTTCAATCCACTGAGATCACAACACACTGTGCGTGTGTGTTTGCTTAATGGATAATTACGTTGGGCACAAAAAATTCAGTGGTTGTTTTAGCTCGTAACTCAAACATTTTGTGAATAAATAAAAACCATGTGTTGGAAAAAATCTGCCTCAACTTAAATGTTTTTCTACAAGTGATGTTTTTCCCTCAAAAGCCTTTTTTTTTGTTGTCCAAAACAAATCATCATCATAACTTTAATTTCTTGCAGATTTTAACTCAACAGTGCAACATGAAATGCTGTTATACTGTCAAATATGTGTATTTCAGATCCAGTGACTGGATTAGACTGATACCAACTCCTCACTGCAAAAATGTCAAGTAAGAAATTGGAGTATATTTAGTTGCACTTATAATGCAAGTGACTGTATTTAATACTGTTGAAGTTTGTAAGTTTTCTCTTTCAGTGAATCCATGTGAGGTGATGAATCCAACAGTTAACCATCACATTACCAGTGTTGTGGTGGTTCCCTTATGAAAGCACTTTCCAGACTACTGGGGGGGGGGTTCGCCATCACTGAACTGATGCTAATGTTTGATTTTCTTTCCCTTCAGAGAGGCCGTCCTATGCCCCTCCACCTCCTCCAGCCCCTACAACTGTAGGTATTATTATACTCTAACTATCTGGAGTACCCCACATTCAAGTTTTATGTATTTTACTGGGAATGCTTGTGCTGTTTCTTTTCTTATTCAGCCAGCATGAATGAAAGTTTATTATTTAGCTTTTCTATGTTTCTTCTGTTGGTATTTCCTTTTGTTTTAGGGGTTCTTGATGTTAAATTCCCCCAAATGTCAATTGTAATTCATATTTCTGTCTGATTTGTTTCCATCAGCAAATGCCCAACACCACCGGGTTTGTGGGGTACAACCCATACAGCCATCTGGCCTACAACAACTACAGACTGGGGGGGAGCCAAAGCAGCAACAATCGAGTAACGGTATGAATCTCGTAGTGAAAACAGTATGACTCAGTGTGCTAATCAAGTTAAGAAATGTATCTTGGTTGTCAGTTCTCTTCCAGTAACGCCTCACATCAGTCAGGCTGTTCCGTTCATAAAAATCGCTCCTGTTTTTGTTCAGATTCGGGGATTTTAGAAGCACTTTGCATTTTCTTTTTGTTCAATAAGCAGATGCTGCAGGTCAGTCAGCAAGAGCGTCGTCCTCATTCCATTACTGAGACTGAATGTGAAATGTAGCTCATTCTGAACAGGCTCTGCTGCCTCCATTACAGAGCGTCTGTGTCTATTCAGATACCACCTGCTTTTCAAAGTCTGCATTTCTAACAGCCGTGTTAAGTAACCCATGCCTTCAGTGTTGCCATGGCAGTACAGGCTCGCAGCTCGATGTGGCTCTGGCTGCCGTGCTTTAATTTAGTTGCTGCATGCGAGCTGTGGTTGGCTGACTCTGATAATGGCATTATGTCTCGCAGTGGGAAAATCCCAGCTTAAGTAAGATTTTGGTTGCGTTTTCTTTTTTTTTTTCACAGGCAGCAGTATTTTATTGCACTCAATGGGGTTCCTGGCTCATATTTATCCTCAATCTGTAGTTAATGAAACCACTTTAATCGAAGTGATAAAAAATGATGCTGAGGGATCCAGGGATAGGTATCATCTGTATTCTGTAGACATTACTAATAAACTCTTTAAGTCTGAAGCAGACAACAAATCTAAATGTGTGAAAAGATTCAGCTTTTTGGAAAGGACCAGCTATTTTGATTAAATATCTCATAATACATGTGCACTTTATAAAGCTTTCTGCAGATTCTTAGCCAATCAGTTACTTGCATTTGGTTGTTTTTACTGTATCTACCTTAGATCTGCACCAATGGCATCGCTCAATATATTTAATTGGTTCATAAGTTATCAAAAACTTTATAACCTCATAATTGATAACAAACAGAAATAATTTGGATCCTGAGTTCAGAGTTCTTCTGGGTTCCACTGGGCTTGTTGGTAACAGACATCCATTCATGAGGGAGTTTCTACAATGTTGAAACATTCTCCAGGGTTCCAGGCACCTAAATTTTAAACATTTTAAAATATTTTGCAGGCCAAGTATTCTCTCAGTAGTTGTTTTGATCATCAAAGACCCGACTCAAACCCTTGTGAGAAATGTCCGACAGGTGTGGGAAGGGTTGGCAATAAAAGTAAAGGTAAAGTGCAAAATAATGGAGATATAATTCAAACATTTAGTGACTAAACTGCAAATAAAATATCCTTCCTTTGACTCACACATCTGTCACAATATGTCTGCAGTTACGTCACATATCCCACTTAACCCCACATTTACAGAACATGTCACAGAAGTATCTGTTGTGATCTTAACTGAGAATTTGTGACACAATTTTCTGTCTTTAATGAGTCAGAAGTTGATTTAGAAGTTGCAGAGCAGAGAGGTTGAAACTGTGGAGCTGGTAACTGACTCGAGTCGTCTGTCGTGTTTTTATTTAAAGCATTGACTCACTGCAGACTTCACCTCAGGACACCTTACAGTATGTTAGAGGAGACATTTCTGTTAGCTAACAGTTTCCTTTGGAATAAATTCAATCTGTGTAACGTGCGTTGGGTTGAAATATCAGAAATCTCTGCTTTTTTTTAAGTTTTAAAAAGCAGTTCAGCTACGTGCAGACCTTTAAAGGCCTCTTTGACGGCGTGTCTCCAGGTTTGGAAAAGTCCATTTAGGCTTATGAAGCATGTTATTCTGTATTAAAGAGCATTTAGTTCTCAGGAGTTCAATCTCGAGGGATTAAACTTCCACACATGAAAGTGACAGAGAATTGCTTCACTGTCCGTGCTTAGATTTCATCTGCATTTCATCTACAGGCAGATGGTTCTGATTTCACACACGATGAACTGGCCAAGTTGAAATAACACAGCAACAAGATTAGACAGTCGAATAAGTCTATATTGAATTTCTCCCTCACGTCATGTGAATAAACTCTGAACTTTACAGTTGGTTTCAGTTTTAAAGACTAATGATAAGAACGGTGACTTTTATAGAGCACCACTTCTTTTTAGTTAGAAAATATGCAGCTGATAGTTTATTTAAAAAAAGTTAGATTTGACAAATGAGACATTGAAACATCTGATGTCTGATAGAAATATCATAAATTTACCTTTTTAAAGTAGTTTAATGGTCAGATTGTTTTTAGCAAGTAAAGAAATAATTTCTTCAGAAGTTAAACAAACAGTGCAGCTTTTATAGAGGATTTATTTCTAATAGAAATAAGAGTTAGTGTACAGTAACTGCAGCATGGTTAAATATTCAACTACAAAATATGAACTCCACCAGCTGTCACATCGTGAACAGATGTAAAGTGCTTTCACAGACACTTCGGTGTGTTGTGTAACAACTTATTGATCTTGTTTCAGACATTTGGTACATGATGTAGCTGGACAGTGATACCAAACCTAATACATGTTGCGTCAGACAGCCCATCTCTTATTCCTCCCTTAGAAAAACTGGGACTCTCTTCATGTCAACACACCAGCCATGCAGGTTGGAGCAGGAGGTGAAATGGGATTCACTCTTATTTTTAAACAGCCAAATTAAGTAAACGGTTTGAGTTCTTCAGACGTTTGAGACTCAGATAAATCCAGTCCATCATGCAGCCTAATTTAATAAAGTAAGAATCTAATTAAAATCCGGTTTTGTAGAACCAAACGTTCTGTCTGTCAGTACCGAGGGCTGCAGTTTGGAAAGCTGCTCAGATACAGGACATCTGATGTGTTTCTCTTTCTTCAGATTCTATTTGCTAGAATTAGCTGGAACAAACAGTAACACACAGGTTGCTCCTGAATTCACACACTAAAAGCTGGAATATGTGTTCTAGAGCATGTTGATGCTTCAGTACGTCTGTAGAACAGAACCCGTACCATTTTTTTTTCACAGGCTTTCTATCCATGTGTAGTTTAATCCAAGTCCCATCAGACTAACCTAAAAGTCTTTTCTGGTGTTTGCATCACCATCTAACTGAGTCGAGTCTTTTTCTTTCTTTACCAGAATTCTTCTGGAATAAATATCCCGAAGCCTCCTAAACCACCCGACAAGCCACTGATGCCGTATATGAGATACAGTCGGAAGGTACGTATGGCGTGTAAAATTGATGCTCTGTGCATCATTGTGTGTTCTGCTGAAACATGTGTTTAAGATTCCCTGTAAGTTCAGAGGTAGATGAGAACTTGATGTAGTTTAAAGGTAGGTGTGAAACCAGAACTTAGCTAGGACTGTCAGCATCACAGTGGGATTTTATCAGCTGTGAAGATGAAGCTAAAAGCACACGGCCTCCTCTGGTTTGTGACCTCTCTGCAAAGAGATAACCACTTATAGCCCCTCCAATCCAACCCAACCCCACACCCATGTCTGGTTCTCATCACCAGGTTTGGGATCAAGTAAAAGCCTCCAATCCTGATCTGAAGCTATGGGAAATTGGGAAGATAATCGGTGGCATGTGGAGGGACCTCACTGATGAGGAGAAACAGGATTATTTGAATGACTACGAAGCAGAGAAGGTTGGTTGTTTTGCAAGGGGTATTAATGGGTTTGTTCTGATGGGTGACCTGTAGCTGTGTCCCCCAACGGTTGTTGGTCCCTCCAGTCCTCATTACTTCCTGTCTAACAGCCCTGAGTAAACCTTTTTCCTTGTCTTCTTGTAGTTGATAGAAACAAGGGTCTACATGTTGTCTGCCTGCTTTGTCTTTTTCCTCGTCATTCCTGTCATCTTTTCCACCTCAGATTGAGTATAATGAGAGCATGAAGGCCTATCACAACTCGCCCGCCTACCTGGCCTATGTCAATGCTAAAAGCCGGGCTGAGGCAGCTCTGGAGGAGGAGAGCCGCCAGAGGCAGTCCAGACTGGACAAGGGCGAGCCTTACATGAGCATCCAGCCGGCCGAGGATCCAGACGGTAAGGCCACTCAGCCACAGGCTTCATCTCCCAAAGTTTAGATCCCAGTGACAGAGTGTAATTATTGCGGGTCGGCCACACAGAGCTGCCAGTCCGCACATCTGAGAATGTGTTATCATTTTCTCTCCACCTACACAGCTCCCACCACATTCTATTTATTTAAATCTACCTTTGAAAAACATGTTTTTTCCTCTTTAGGCTGCAAACCGAAACAAATTTCGTCTTTGTTTTGCATGAGTGTTTACATTCTTGGAGTTGGTTTAGACATGATTACAAAATTTACATTCTTTTGTCTGTTGTTGTAAAGTCTGACGCACGCACACACATGCACATTCAGACACCAGAAGAAGACATTTGAGTTACACCCACCTCCAGGAAATGATGCTTGTCTGGGGTCGGGCCGGGTTGTAGTCGAAGTTAATGATGTACAGGAAAACTACAGATAAAACGGTTACTATTTAGAAACACCCCAGACCATAAAAATGTTAAAGCTGGCACCCAACTGAGTTACAGTCTGAACTGACTGCACGTATGGCAATAATTAAATAAGGTTTAGCGCTCCGGGTGGCTTCATACTCAAAGATCAGGTTTTATTAATAAACCTTAATGAAATTCTTCTTGAAACCTGCTGACATACATGCGTTTAAGCACTGTGTTGTTAAAATGCATCCATGTCACTGTGACTTTTAGAATAATTTTTCATGGCATTCATTTGGTACTTGGTTTCCTTTTCAAATCTGTTAGAATTCTGGTAAATTAGCAGGAAAATACTCGACATGTGGAAGGAGAGTGTTGAAAAATCTTCCACACATTAGTGAGACTTACTTCTGATGGAAAGTCTAATTCCCTCACTCCCCCCTTACAGAACATTACCTTTCGAGACTGTTTCCTGTTGTGGTATCAGAGCGCCTATATGTTCTCCTTTTGAAGCCTTCAGCATGGGGAGAGATTCATATTTGCTCTGTTGAAAGGTTTAAATGTTGCACAAACGTTGCACAGCAGCAGTATGAGATGACACCTGATGACTGTGTTTTACCACAAGTAGATGCCTGTTGATGTATCAGATCTGTCCTGTGTACTGAATGTGCTTGTAGTTCAGATCCAGTCTTCTCTGTTATTGATTTGTTCAACTTGTAGTTTAGTTACTGCCTAACAGGCAAATATAACTTCAGCCCGAGCACCACAGGTCGTTCCTTCTTCTTTTCCTCACGACTAATCCATTTTTGGAACCTTGAACATGCAGGAAAAAAAATGATGAAAATTTGAGTATTTTTTTCTAAGTCTGGCTCCACAGCTCCCCCTAAAGACAAGCCCCCAAACAGCAGTGAGATTTTAGTACAATCATAGGGCCAAGACCTACCCAAAAGTCTCCAGGAGGTACGACCTAAATCCTTCAGGAAGTCGGCCATATTGGATTACAGATAGAATTTTGATATTTTCTATGTATTTTAAGAAACTCCTCCTAGAGATTTTGGAGTACATTATAGTATATACTTGATCAGCATACAGTTAGTACATGAAGGATTAAAAGTTGTCAAATTCTTGAGTTGTGATCACAGGGTGTGGGCGTGGCTTGACCTCAGACGTTACTCAGGCCAGAGCGCCACGAGGTGCGACGGTCATTCATTTCTGCTCTGGTTATTGAATATGATCTCAGTGGAATTGATCGTTTATTTCAACAGTTTCATGTTCTGAAGATTCGGGTCATCAAGTTTATTTAAAAACCTCTTAAAAGGGTTTATGAATTTCTGTTCAGCTACATGGAGCCAGTTCATCCTCACAGGTTAGAGCTTGTCATAATTCGGTTGATAAATATTGATGATGCAGCTTGCTCACGCTTTGCAGTTCCAGCTGGTTTTTCTTTCACTTTAAACAATGTTTAGGCGTTTGGTTTGGAGCAAGAGCTCCAGCAGGTCAGGAAGAATGAATTCCTTTTACTTGTTGGTTGGTCCAACGGGTCTCTGCTACCCAGTCCCTGACAGGAGGTGGTCTTTGTTCAGAAACAGCAGTTCTGAACCAGGCTCTGTTTCTTGATTTGTGGAAGACAGTGTAAATACAGGCGGAGCTTCAGCTGTTATTACTGTACTCCTGTAAGAATAGTAGTTGTTCCGTTCTGCATTCTGATAGTTCAAGACAAGATCAGATTTGGATGTTTCATCTCCAGAATTTGATCGTTTGTGGTTTTTGAGTTTCTGCCCCATCGTCCTATATTTAACCTCTTAAAGACTTTTCTTTTCAATATGAAGTCTGACTGCTGATAAATGTGACTTGCATCTTGTATCATCTGTCTACATGAAGTGGGCTGTAAATAATCTTTTGTCTCATCCATCCAACAGTAGTGTCGATGTTCTTTGCTTAATGTTGTTTTCACATAGTGGCATAGAACTTGTGTAAATATTGAGAAATGTCGTCCTTTTGTTTGGATGAGTTGTAGTTTTGATTTCCTGAAGATTCTGACTCATGTTAGTGTTTCATGCAGCAGCTGCTCCAACACAGATCTGTTTCTTGTCTTTAGATTACGATGATGGCTTTTCTATAAAACACTCAGCTGCTGCACGTTTCCAACGTAACCATCGTCTGATCAGCGAGATCCTCAGCGAGAGCGTCGTTCCAGATGTGCGCTCCGTGGTTACCACCGCTCGCATGCAGGTCCTCAAACGACAGGTCCAGTCTTTGATGGTGCATCAGGTCAGATCAAACGATGGGGTCACATAATACAGACGTCCAACACTGACAGCTTTGTTGTTATTGGCTCATTATTTTAATAACGAAGGCGCCTGTATGTCTTGTGTCACAGAGAAAATTGGAGGCAGAGTTGCTTCAGATTGAAGACCGTCACCAGGACAAGAAAAGAAAATTCATTGAAGCCACAGAGTCATTCAACAATGAACTGAAAAGGGTACGGCTGCTTTTACATCAGATCTGGTCATTGTTTACTTGCACGCAAGCTTCAGTTTGCATGCAGTGTGCAGCTCAGGCTCTGTGCCACTCTCCGTTTGTCTTACAGCCACCAGCTGCAGCTAACTCCATCCACATGTTCTGGTAATCATGTAGCTGTCATCTTTTATTATTTGTGGCCTCCATAACAGCTCTGAATGCAGTGTCCAGTGTGTACAACAGATGGCGCCATTTATTCTATAACAAGTTTCCTGTTCGTCATTGTTTCATTCAGCTCTGCTGCATGAAGGTGGAAGTGGACATGGAAAAGATATCTTCAGAGATCACTGCAGCAGAAGAGGCAGCACGCAAACGGATGGCTGAGCGTGAGAAGGATGCAGGTGAAAGGGGTCCAAGAGAGGCGCCCACATGTGTTCTGGCAGAGGAGGACAAACATGTTTGTGCAACACACGGCAAAAAATCCCAAAATTCTCAAAGTGACAGTGGAAACAAGGAAGGCGAGGACACAGAATCAAACAGCGCTGATACGCCAGGTGAGACATGCCGGTTCCATCATGTGATGCTTGTGTGACATCACGCATCGTATGTTCCAATCAAGACTGTTCATCTGAAATACTGATGATGATAGAAAATATATCTGCAATCAGATAATCCTAATGGACCCTAATCCAATACCTGATGTAGGTTTGAGACTTACATCCATTAAACAGTTTGTAATTTCTTTATCTTTTAAATGTAGGGAAGCAAAAATCATCAGAGGAGCTGGAGGCTCCTCCAGGCAGCGAGGAGGGCGTGTCAGAAGACAAAGAGAGTGTTCCAGAAGGAGCCATGGAGGAGGGAACCAGTGACAGTAACACAGGTTCAGAAACTGCCTCTGCTCAGACGGAAGATCCCACGACCAGCGATCCATCAGAGGGGCCAAGCAGGGCCGGGACAGCCCACTGAGTCCAGCACGGGACCAGAGAGAAGTCCAGGCTGCGGTTCCATCGCTTTGATTACAGACATCGCACAATCTCATCTCTGTTTATCAAAGAGGAGCAATCAGATGGGCTTACTGTAAGACGAGCCTGAGGTTAGGGTGGAGCTCTAAAACCTGCGGCTCTCAGAGACATCGTGAAAGAAAAATCTGCACTCGGAGCCGATGAAGCAGTGACCCCGTCAAAAATCATCAGCTGCTAAAGTGAGCCACAAAAAAAACAACCAAACACGTGAAGGAAGTCACTTGTTTTGGGCCATTTGAAGAGCCACGCTGGCCCTTCAGCACATATTGATACATATCTTCTAGCACTATGTCAAGCAGACAAACAAACTGCTCAGTGTCATATTTAACTTTGTTCTTTGTATTGTAGTCGTATTGTTGCTTTTGTTGTTTTGCATGTTGCAGTTTTTTAAAAACTGCTTGTGAAGAGTGGAGCTACGTATGTGACCATCTCCTCAGCAGGAGAATATTTGTTTACTCTCTGTATCAGTATTACAGTGACAGTATTGTCTCAGGAGTTTGTAGTCATTAAGTAGTAGTTTTTATTTATTTATTATCAGCGTTTTTATTATACTTGTGCATTGGGTGCTCTGGGTACAGCCCATCTTTAAAAGTGTGTATCATAAATGCTGTAAAATGCTCAACTACCAGTGTTCTCAAGTTTGCTCGCTGCCAATCAAATCAAAAGCAGTATGCTTAGAACATGTGTGTTATTATGGTTTTCAGAAGGAAACTTTTAAATGTACCGTAATGTGTACATCGTGTAACGAGGTTTGCTTAAACGTGAATTTCCCTGTTGTCGTGAAACAGCTTAAACACTCATAAACGTGGTCTTAATATGAATTTCCTTTTTTTTTTGCATATTTATACAAATAAACTTTTTTACGCTAAAATGACTCTTGAGTTTGTCCTTTAGAAAAAACTTGGACCAAAATACATCTATAGAACTAGAAAAGCAAAGACCTTTACTTTATTATCAGATTAATTTACTATAAAATACCTCTAGCAGTTAGATTGATGCTGATCTCATTATTAGTTCAGATGTAAATGGAAAATCACTTTTTCAGTAATGGTGGTTTTCTAGTGGATCTCCTTGGTATCAGAACCTTTTGGGAACTCCGCTTGTATTTCTTTTAAACCATTTATAGTAAAGTTACATGCATGTATGCATATGTTAAAAATAGCTTTATCTGACAATGATGAATCTTTAAAAACATTCCTGGATCCAGATGGTGATCCAGATCACCCTCCAAATCTACCCACTTCTTTCTTGGACCATTTCTGAACGTTCATGAAAATAATTAATCTATAACTGTTTGAGTTATTTTGCTGATGACCAGAATAACACAATCAACACTCAATGGACCACGTGTCTCACCTAGAATAAAAACATCAGGACAATCAGCATTCTCACTTAAAGCCACAACAGAAACAAACTTCCTACAGAATTAAAAATGTAAAAACTATTAAATATTCTGCATAGAAACAAAAAAACATCTGTTAAATGATCCGGTCTGAAAACATGACCTCCTGGTGGAGATAATAAATCTGTTTATTGTGAGTCCTAACTTTCATAAAAACACTAATCAGTTGAGTTAAATACAGTGAAGTGAACTATAACCGACTTTCTGTTGAGTTCTGTTTATTTGGACATACGGTTGTAGTTGAAGTTCCGTCTTTCTGTTCAACTTGGAGTTGATAAAATGATGTGGGTTTAACTTCAGGTATGATATATTACACCATGTCAGGACATATTTGACAGAAACTACTACTACTACTACTACTACTACTACTACTACTACTACTGTCATTTAGCAGACGCTTTTATCCAAAGCGACTTACATTGAGAGAACATACAAGCAAGAAATCAAAGAGAAGGAAACAATATAAGGAGGCGGACTGTTTGGAGTTCAGTTTAATTTCGACGCTGATACATCAAGTGTATCAATTTTTTTTTTTCTAAGATGAAATGTAGAAGCAGTGTGTGAACATCTAACCCACCTGATGTATTACCAGCTAGAGAACTTCATTTAGCAGCAGTAACTCTCAGTAATGATGTCATCAGTCTCTCACATGGTTCTAGAGCAGGGGTGGGCAGCTCCAAGCCTTGAGGGCCACTATCTGACATGTTTTAGATGTTTTCCTGCTTCAACACGGAGTTTCAGTCAGGTAGAGGTCTGGATTTTAACTGGATTACTGGAGCACATTGATTCTTCTGTCATTCTGATGTAAATCAGTGTGTTTGGGAACCTTGTCATGTTTTTTGTCCAAACCTCTGCAGGCTTCTCATTTCACTCTAGAACACTTTGGTATGCAAAGGTCAGAGGTCATCTTAGTGACTGCAAGTTCCTGGTCCAGGTCCTGCAGCTGCAAAGGAAGCCCAGATCATCAACCCTCCACTTCTGTGCTGACAGCTGATATGAGATGTTTGTGATAATTTGCTGTATTTAGGTTTCTCCAAACATCCTGCTGTGCATTGTGGGTAAACATCTCACTATAGTTCTTGTCTTTCCAGAGGACATTATTCCACAAATCTAATGGTTTGTTTAATTTGTTCATGTGAAACTTTACACACTGAGCTGAGCTGCCATGTTTTTTTAGGTAAAAGAGACTTTCTACTGATCCCTGTCCAAAAGAAGCTAAACCTGTTCTGCCTTTTTCTAACTATCCTGTCATAAACTTTAACCCGCTAGGTGAGACCTGCAAAGTTCAGGTCAGTGTTCCTCCAGTTTTAGATGTTTCCCTGTTTGAACACACCTGATTCATTTAACTGCAGCTCAAGAAAAGCCTGTTAATCAGTCGTCAGTAGAAATCAGGTGTGCTGATGAGGGAACCATCTAAAACATTGACTTTATGTTATTATGTCATTCACTTTGCATCTGCGCTCTGATTCATAATTTTTTTGAATAAACGATGATGCAGTGTTTGATATCATGCACAGTTCATCAAAGGTTGTGTTTAATCTAATTCACAGAGCTGGTAACAATCAGATGACTTTTAAATGTCCCGATATGCAAAACTTTGCAATCAAAAGAGATTGTACTTTTTTTTCTTCTCAGGACTGTAAATAATCAAAAACAAGCGTGCAGGGAACCATGTGGGTTATAAGTCAGTCAGTGCGGCTTATTGAAAGCTTGCACACAGTCTGTTAGTCCCTTGCACAGTACAGGTAAGGGAAGTGGGTAAGACGAGGGAATTGTTCTGATTTCCTGTTTTCACTGCAGAACACGAGAGTATTTATTTGTGTGTGTAACCGAATTCATCAACACCCCTACGAGGAATGTTGATCAGCCACGAGGAAATTTAACACCTTGTTTCTGATCAATATACTTTTGTAAGATGCAACAATCAGATTCAGCTGCGCTTTATTTTATGTGTGAATGATGTGCTCGACATTGTATCTCTGCTAGGTTTTTTTCATGCTGTGTGGTTAACACTGCCTCAAGAGAAAGCACCAAACCACAACCACAAACTTACAGGTGTGCAGAACCCTGTGCAGATCTGTTCAACAGGGTAGTTCTGCAGGGCTCCAGCTGCTGCCAGGACAAAACGAACAAACAAATCAGATGGAAGTAAAAGCTGAATATCTCAAACTGATACTGCATCTGCAAGGTGTGAGTTCAAAGTTAAATACACTGTTTTTTATCATATATGATTCATACTGAGCTTCATACACCTGCTGTTTTTTAGGTAGTCCCTCTGATGGAAACTGAGAGCTGGTTACAGCCTCCAAACTCTCACAAACACAGAAATGTTTTAATAATCTTCTCAATTATAGGAAATGTTTCCAGCATGCTGCTGGAACTTTGAAGCAAAAAAAAAAAAGAGATGCTCATGAATCATAGGGGTGGCCGTGGCTCAGGCGGTAGAGCAGGTTGTCTGGCAACCAAAAGGTCGCTGGCTCGAATCCCCGCTCTGCCCAGAGAAAAAGATCACCTGGCCGATGTGTCCTTGGGCAAGACACCCAACCCACCTTGCCTGCCTGGAGGTGGCCAGCAGCGCCAGTGTCTGGCAGCGTCACCTCTGTCAGTGTGTGTCCCAGGACAGCTGTGGCTACATGTGTGTAGTTCATCACCACCAAACATGTGAGTGTGTGTGAATGGGTGAATGACAAAAACTGTAGGACCCGAGTAAAGCGCTATACAAGTACACGCCATCTTTACCATAGTTGTTTGTTTGTCTTTAGACTATTTAACAAGAAAATAACAAATGATCCAATCAAATCTTCTTCATGGGTTTTAAATAGGCTTCATTTTACAGGTATACTAACTTAACCTAAAGCAAGTTTTGCTACAAGTTTAGTTTGTGGTTTTGTTAGTGTCTGACATGATATTTGAGGGTGGAGAAGAGAAAAATTTCCGTGAGACTTTTTTTTTTTTTTTTCTCAGTAAGGGAAACCACCATCAAACGCAGACACAGAGACCTGTTTAGTGACAGTGAGCTACTCTCAGTCAACATGCGTGCCACAAGTGGTGAGTATCTTATCTGAGCTGAGGGTTAAAAGGATTCTGTGGTGAAGAAATGTGCATTTGATGAGCCGTATAATAATTACACTTTTATTTAGTGAAACTGTTTATTCGTTGTGACATTATTGCAGTTATTGTTTATTTATTGGGTTAAGAAGCCACGCTCAGATGTGTTCACAATGTGGCAACGTCACATCAGGTGTGTGACACTATCAAATGATTTTAGATGTTTTTATGTTTTTGATAGTTTTCCCCACTGTTTGATTAAAACAGCAGAAATAATCCTAAAAATGTGAATGTTGACCTGATTAACAGTCAGTTACGTTTAGATTTATTTATTCATTATTTAGTCATTTTATCTCTGCCAAACATGAGAACATTCACCTGCTAATTAAATATTTTGAGCTTATTTTTTTACTTTATTATGTAATAAATAGTGATGGAGCTTTAACTCCACTGTATGGCTCTGCCAGAATCAGACCCAGACCTAATGAATAAAGATCCCACTGAAGGCTCGTTTTATATAGAAATATAGAACTTTAAACTGATTTTGATGCTGCCATTTGGACAGGAAGCAACACATTTTAAATACTGTCAGTATCACAATTAATCTGACTAGAGGGGAAGCACCTGCTGAGCACAAAACATTTAACTGGTAATTATTCCTGACCACACACACAAAACTCGCAGCCATGGAGATGATGAGGGAAGTCTGAGAAAATTACCTTGAAAATGTCAGAGATCATCTTTGATAGACAAAATACTATAAAAAAGATGAAAGCTGAGTGCATCAGTCAGACAACACATATCAAGACCAGCATACGGAGAGTTCAGTTAAACTATAAAACTCTCTCAATGTGTTTTTCAGAGCTCCAAAACCTTCTGCCTACTGTGCTGATATGGATTATTAATTTCAAGGTGAGAAAAGTTAACAAAACTGAAAATTCTCTTTAATCTATTTAACCGTAATACTTTTTGTTTTCTGTAGGTTTTTCTTTGTATTTGTCAGAACATGAATATTTTAATTCAGTTTTTTTGTATTATCCCCTCATTAAATGCAGTTTATTGACTCCCAGATGGGTCCATTCATAGTTTTTATGTTAATGATATTTGAATGTTTCAGACTAAAATGACACTTTGTGATTTTGACATTTTACAGTTTGTTTGTTCTTTTGACTTTATGTTTTATCTTCCATGACCAGATAAATACACGTTTGTTTGTTAACTAGTTGATTTGACCCTGAAATGGTTAAATCTAAAACGTGACAGAGGTGTGAAGCTGCAGCCAGCGCAGCTTCCTTCTGAGGAGGTGCATCAAGAAGTAAAATGATGAAGCTCCTCTCTCACTCAGGCCTCATCTCACTTGATCAGTGATTGTTTAATTATTTATCTTTGTTTACAGTTTTGCTTGTCTGATGAAGGAGAGAATACAACAACCCCAGACTACACTGGAACAGTTTCTGATGAGTTTTACGATGACATACCTGAACTTTGTGACAAAGCATCAAATCGTCATTTCCGGCGATGGTTTTTCACGATCTTCTTCAACATCATCTGTCTGCTGGGGCTGGCTGGAAACCTGCTGGTCATCCTCACTGTCTTCTACTTCAAGCGGCTGAAGAACATGACTGATGTGTACCTGCTCAACTTGTCTTTTGCAGACCTGCTCTTTGCACTGTCACTCCCCTTCTGGGCGGCTAACACCATGACGGAGTGGGTTCTGGGTCTGGCTCTGTGCAAAGCCATGCACACCATTTACAAGGTCAGCTTCTACAGCAGCATGTTTCTTCTCTGTTTCATCAGCATTGACCGATACTTCGCCATTGCCAAGGCCGTGTCTGCTCACCGCCACCGCTCAGAGGCTGTTTTTTTCAGCAAAGTGTCCTCAGCTGTCATCTGGGTGATGGCACTGATCTTCTCCATCCCAGAGATGGTGTACACCAACATCACAAACAACACCTGTTCTCCGTTTTCCAGCAATAGAGACCAGCTCCGCGTCAGCCTGCAGGCCAGCCAGATCGTTCTGGCCTTCGTTCTTCCTCTTCTGGTCATGAGCTTCTGTTACAGCTGCATCATCCAGACACTCTGTCAGGCTCGTGGCTTTGAACGAAACAAGGCCATCAAAGTGATTCTGGCTGTGGT
This sequence comes from Pachypanchax playfairii, assembly GCA_006937955.1. Classification (NCBI taxonomy): domain Eukaryota; kingdom Metazoa; phylum Chordata; class Actinopteri; order Cyprinodontiformes; family Aplocheilidae; genus Pachypanchax; species Pachypanchax playfairii. Next base: position 1,527,500 of record SSNP01000038.1, on the reverse strand, counting down.
CGCTGTCTTCCTGGTTTCCCAGGGGCCTTACAATGTGGTTCTCTTCTGGTCCACAGTGGTCACAGGAAATGGAGGAACTAAAATCTGCAACGATGACAACAAACTCATGTACGCCACTGATATCACGCAGGGTGTTGCCTTCCTGAGGTGCTGCCTGAACCCCTTTGTCTACGCCTTCATTGGTGTGAAGTTTCGTCACGACCTGCTGAAGCTGCTGAAGGACATCGGTTGCATGAGCCAGGAGAGGTTCTACAGGTACACCTGCAGCAGGAGGAGGAGCTCTGCAGGCCTGGACACCGAGACCACCACCACCTTCTCACCCAAAAGTGCCATCTCGTCACCTAAAGACCAAATGGTTGATCTTTAAAGACTTGACAACAAAGCTTCACATGTACAGAGCAGAAGACATTCTCTTATAGTTTCATTTGGTTTTACTGCCTTTTCAATGTTTTTGCCTTTAATGTTGTACAGTGTTAAATGTTCTCAAAGCATTCTTAAACCTTTTCTACTTAAACATGTAAAAGATATATTCAATTCTAAATAAAATATATATCTGTGTGTATATTTGCTGAGTTTTGCACAACAAGCGGTTTTTAAAACAAATGAGCTGAAATCATAAACTAACTAAAATATTCAACATTCAGGCTGAACTTCAGCACGTTCTGCTTCTGCAAATATCAAACTGAAAATCTGCTTGGAACACTTCAAACCCACAACTTCATTATGATGCAGAGAAATTTGGTAAATATGATTCAGTTGTGCTGATTACATCTGACTGAAAATGTTTTCAATACTATTTATAGTATGAGGCAAATTTTCATAATTCTGACTGAAATAACTCAGATTGTAACTCACGTTTATATACATATATTAAAAATAAATTTCAAATGTTTGAAAAAGCATTTTTACATTTTTGAAAACCAACACATTTGATAAAAGTTTTGAATAATAATAATAATAATAATAATAATAGTAATAATAATAATAATAATAATTTGAAAGTAGCATTATGTTCATAGAAGAGAATACATTTAGTTTTTTGACCAAAAACAACCTTTTAGGTTAAATAAGTTGAATCAATTTGACTGCTCACCAGACAGACACACCTGAGCTGTTGTCAGGTGTGTCAGAGCATGAAGAAAGAAGTAAACTCCACTCCCTTCTATTGACTCTGTCCTTTGATTAGTTTCCAGCTCTTATTGCAACTCCAACAGAACAGATTCCAACCAGGCAGTAAAAACTGTTCACACTTCTGTGTGACTGAAACTCCACTCTGTTCTTTCTAACTTTCATCATCAGTTAAAATTTTTCTGAAGTGTTTTTATTTTCTTCAGATTCATATTTATTTTTAGGCCCCACAATTACCATTTAGAACTTATTTGAACTCATATTTTTCAAACATATACTTCCCAAAGGTTGTCATGTCCATTCAAGTGGACAAACATTTTATCCTGATTCGTAAATTATGATAATAACACACAATATGTGGGTGGTAGTCGAGAGAATGACACTGTCCAGTGCAGTGGCTAATTTGCAAATAAACAAAAAAAATACCCAAACATGTTGAAGAAACCAGATTTTGGATAGCTCATAGGAACCATAGACCACTTTAGAACTGTTCAGTGTTTGGTTCTGATCCATTCTTGGTGGGTTTTAGCTCATTGTCTCATTGGAGAAGCTTTTTGAATCTGTTGCTTTCTAAAACACTGAGCAGCAAATTTAACTACAGAATGACTTGATAGTCTTCAGATTTCACTGTAACCTGCAGATTCAGGACACCCTGTGCCAGAAGCAACAAAGCAGCACCAAATCCCTCCATTTCACTGTAGGTGTGGTGTTCTTTTCTTTTAGAGCTTCATGTTTCATTCTATTAACAAAGAGCTGATGTGAACTACCAACAACTCCAATTTTCTCTCATCAGTCCAAAGGATCTCCTCCCAGAAGCTTTGGGTCTTTACAAGATGCATTTGGATCAGTTCCAGTCTGGTTTGTAGTTTTTTCTGTCAGTAGAGGAAATTTATCTTGAACGGTTCTGGATGGTTCCTTGCCTCCTTTTACCTTCCTCTCTCCATCTGATCCGCCTGAGGTTGTGTTTCCTCTTGTGTCCACATCCTGGACATCGTCCTACTGCAGTCACATTAACATTATACTGTTTAATAATATGATCAGCTGGTCACAGAAACATGAAGCTGCTTGGAGATGTAAAATCTTCTCTCTAGGTTCCTCAGACAGCTCTGGTGTTTGCTTTATCTGGTCCATGTTCAGTGTGGTGCAGACAGTGATACCAAACTACCCGATAACTTTATGCAGTTTCACAACACTTTGACCAAGAGAGGTTGTTCCATCTTTGAACCAGACATAAGAAAATAGAGATTAACATACTGAAGCATCTTTTACATCTCTTATACTGTATTTCCATTGCAACAACCAAACCTGATTAGTCCACAGGACAGACAGTAGAACCCATGTGCTCATGTCCCTGATGTCCTCACAGGATACACTGTATAATTTTACTGAACATGATACATCAACTCGTCCCTGAAATGTGAACAACTGTATTTTCTTGGTTTCCAATGAGTGTAATTTGTAAGAACACCCCACCCCGTATAAAACTACACTGGAATCATCATCCACAGTTTCCTCTCATATTAATTTGACTCTTAACCCTTTTGAATCCAGCTGCAGCAGCTGTTACATGTTACTCACTGCTCCACAATGAAGGCGAGAACTGAAGATGTTTCATCATACTATCATACGCCAAGTGCCAGAAACCTTCAGAGTTTCTCCAGGAACTTTCTAGGTTTTTTTTATCTTCCCATTAAACCAAAATTCAGAAGCAGACTCTGATTCTTATTATTAATTATTATAACTTCAGTTTAAACAATCTTTCGGGTATTATAAAAAGTTTTTTATTTACTTTGTGCAACAATTTGATTTTTGCACAAGAAGTACTTTAAGGATAATTCAATAGGAAACTTGATGCCCATAGAAAAAGATGCTTGTTACATAAGCTCTGTTTTAATTTTTGGATAGAATAGAGTTTGTGTTTTGAAGGAACAGGTTTATGGTTTGTTCTGTTAATAACACAATTATACTTCATCTTGTTAATGTTTGTTCATGTTAGAAACTGTTGTTAAGAGTTGGTAAGAAACACCTGAGTTTAAAAGAACAGCCCTCCAGTCATCTCCAAAAGCCGAGGAATATGATATAATTAACTACAAAGGCAGAGATTTATGTTCCTCGCTGCTGATAGGCTCACAGGAAAAAGGGTTGGGATTTTGTCAATAAAAGCAGCAGACGAGGTGAGAGCTGAAGAAGAAGAGAAGATCAGTAGAAACCTGAGCAGAAGAATTTTAGGTAAGATCTCTTTTCTTTATAATATTCGAGTTTCCTTTAAAAAAAGCATTTAAATAACAGTTGTTAAACAGAGAGATTAAACAGAGAGAATGAAATTAAAAGCAAGGATTTAAAATTATAAGACCAGAACTGGGACATTGAAGCAGATAACTATTATTTTGATGTTACAGAGAATAAAAGTAACTCTTTCACAGCAGTAAACTTAATATCAGCAACATTAAATCACCTTAACAGAATGTTTTCTTTATGTTACTAAAACAAAATATGAAGTAATCAAAAGAAAACAAATCTGAATACCTGCAAAACTAGATTTCTGTTTAATGTAGAAGAGTGAACAGCTGCATCTGATGATGAAGAGAGAAAAAATAAATAAAACTGTTTAAAACTTAAAACATGCTTCAACTTTCAACTTTCAACACGCAGCCTCTAAGAGTTGCAGGGAAAACATCTTGGTAACCATAGTAACAGGCAGTAACCAGAGTGACTCAGTGAGCTCCACGCCTCGTCTGAAATGATGACGGAAGCAGACGGACTTTGAAATTCATCATTCATGCTGCGAGTCACTGAAGAGTTTCCAAATAAACTCCTTTAGCACAGAAAGTAAGTTTATGTGGTCAAAAAATACCAGGATTTCTAATTAAATAAACACACTCGAAATACTTGCTGCAGCACGAATGTATTAAAAACTCATGAAATATAATCTGGTCAAAGAGTCGTGTTTAGAGACGAGCTTTTGACATGGTGAGTGTATGAGACATGATAAGGACCAATATGAACCAGAAAACACAAAATCATTAACTTAGAAGTAAAAAGACCTTCAAGGTTTATGACATGCAATAAGAACAAAACCCAGAGTAACAGATCTGTCTGCATTGTGTCTTCAGCAGCTCCAGAAGACGGTCAGCTCCCCCTAACATGATGCCGACAGCCGGAGGCATGTCACATGTCATGGCCACTCATGTTCTGAGAGTGGGTCAAACCATCTGCCTGGACTCGACATCCAACGCAGTCACTCAGCAGCCCAACTGCCCCCTCGAGGACTCAAACCTGGACATGACCCTGGAAAATCTCAACCAGCTCATACTGGAACTGGATCCCACCTTTGAACCGATTCCCGTCCCTAAGAGCCCGTCCTGCTCCAGCTGTCCAACAGGTAAACAGTAAGGTTCCTTTTGTATCAGCTACCGCTGTTCTTAAAGCGCTATATAAATAAAGTTGACTTGACTTGACTTTCATCAAATTTAAAGAGCTTTATAAACTAAACTTTTACAGCAATATGGATTTAAATCAGGAAAACATCTTGTAGATTTTAGGAGAAAATATCAGTGATTGAAAACAGAAATATCACGTTGGATTTTCCTTGATTTAAAAAAGCGATGAATGATGGAAGTAATGGATGCAGAGTAGGAGGAGTTACACCGTCTGGGTAGAAGGTTAGTCAGAGAATAAACTTCAATATGCTCAATAAACAACATACTTTATAAACTAATAAAAGCTTCTCATGAGGTTCCCAAAGTGGAACATTGAGTAATAAATAAATCCCAATATTAAAGTCAGTTACAGCAAAATGTTTTGATTTGGGCTTCATTATTTACTTATTTATATTCCCATCTCTGAGTTTCTGCTTGGTAGAGTCAGTGAACAAACCAGATTTTTTAAATAGCGACAAAAGCTGAAAAGAAAATTACTGATAGAAATTAATCAATGATCCTTTTAAATGTGTCCGTCAGTACACGTGCATTTAATTTAAAGGAAGTTTAAACATGTTTAAAATGTACGAATGTGTTTGAAGAGCTGCTCAGACGTCGGGGGATAAACTGACAGACAGAAGATCCGAAGTTTTTCTTCTTTTCTTTCTCTTATCTTGTTTTGATTGTAATTTTTTTGTTTGGGTCTTTTGATTTGGTTAATAATTTACATTAAACAGACAAGGACATGTTCAATGAGAAGGGTAGAAATAATTTGTCACCTTTTTATTATTTATGATAGAATTATGTTTAATTTAGTTAAATAGCCCCAAAGACTCTGTTATCTTTATTATTTATTATTTTATCACTATTATTTTAAGTGTTTTTGTGTGTTTGGCTTCAGTGGTTTGAAACTATCATCTCACAGCAGCCGGTGTAGTGCAACTGAGTTCAACCTCCAAACAGCAGCGATGTGACACGGAGCACAATGAACCCACAGTCAGCCTCAATAATCAGAAAATGCAGCTGGTCTGCAGCACTTTTAAGATAGATCTAATATTTATAATCGTGCGGTTATTGCACCACGTCAAGCTGGACTGAAACCACACCCTGTTTGCAAGGTTCAGCACGTAGTCGCTCATGGAGACGCTGCAGTTCACTCAGAACTGCTCACACTCAGAAAGTGTGTACAAGGGTAAGAAAGCATAGAAAATGATTTCCTGTCACTTGTCTTTTTTGGAAAGATGCTTGTTTTCATATTTGTGAAACTGTTAAGTGAAGCAGAGGGGAAAAATTGCACAGGAAATCCAGTAATATTTATGAGAAGTCACAGTATGTCAAAGTTTTTTTCTTGAGAGGTAAAAACAGAAGAGAGAATGCACGTGTTATGTTGATGAATACCCATTTCCTTTTTACTGTAACGTTTGCCCTTGAAGCAACATCAACATTCAGCTGATTTTGACATATCTGACTGAATGTTAGTCAGTTTTATAAGATACTTTAGTTTTATATTCCACCCATCTGACTCAAATCCTGACCTCAGCATGTGTTTCCCCCTCGAGGGCATAAATTTACACTGTGCCCATCAACATAATGAGGCAGACACATTCTGAAATGCACAAAAACAAGCTGAGACTTATTGGATTTGGTGTTATTGCAACAGCAGAAAAATGTCATGGAAAGCAATTAGTTTGGACATGATCTGCTCTGCATGTTCCTGCATGAGAAATATGAACTTTTCAGGTGATTACATAAGTAGGGCGAGACCATCCTGCAAACAGAAAACTAAAGCCTGGCAGGTTCCGGAACATGCAGGGAGTTTTAACTTGATCCCATCAGTTTCACCTCCTTTGTGACATGACAGAGAACCACATCATTCATGTGTTTCCTCTCCATCTGCAGACTCTTTGTGCTCGGATGACTCAGATCAAGTTTCCCACTGTGTGCTGGTTCCCAGAGGATGTCCTTCTCGCTCAACCCCCACAGTTAAACCGTCTGTGTCCCCCAGTATCCCCATCCCAACACAGAGCGGTCTCATCAGCAGCCCCCAAGCTGCTGTGGTTTTCCCCAGCTCCACTTCACCCTCCTTGCCGCCTCTGCCATTTGGAAGTGCCCCCAGACGAAACCTCTCACCTAAACTCGACTTTCCTCAAGGATCACTGCGCACGTCACATTCCAACAGAAACAGCGCCACCTCACTCCTCTCCACATCAACATGCTCCGACACCAGCTACATCCTGGGCAGGTATGACCCGCTGCCTCCACCAGGAGACTCCACACAGAAAAGTCCTAGATGATTTTCAAACCTGCAACCTTTTTGTTGCTAACCAACTGCACCACTGTGCAGCTTCTGCTGCTCAGTCATAGTTAATATTATTTGAAACAACAGTGATGATGTGTGTCCTGTTTCTGCACAGCAACCTGTCCTTGGCTGGAGAAGATGCAGACTTTCCAGAATCCGTCCCCCCTCTCACACCTGGTTCCTTCAGCGATGGATCCAGAGCTCGGATGTTTGACTTCAGACCCTCTTTGACGAAACAAGGACATCTGCATGAACTGCACAGCAAAGGGGTACGGAGCAGTCCTGCTTCGCTGTCTGGATCCCAGACAGACATTCCCTTATTGCTCATCAATGGAGCAGCAGAGATGGACCTGCACAGTCTGGGTCAAGAAGCTGACTTGATCCAGAATGTCCCTGCATCCCCCTCAAAACCAAGATGTCCAGGTTACAAAACCATTTTCTCTGGCAGCCAACCATCAATGAAATTCGTGATGGACACGTCAAAGTTCTGGTTCCGTCCACAAATCAGTAGAGCAGAAGGTAAAAAAGTTATTTTGTAGGAAAAAATGTTTTCTCTTGGAATTTAACCCTAAACAGAAATGTCCTACTGCTCCTAAGTTCTTTATGTGTTGTTTATTTTCAGCTGAAGACCTTTTAAAAGACAAGGAAGCAGGAACGTTTGTGGTGAGGGACAGCACCACCTACAGAGGGAGTTTTGGTTTAGCCATGAAGGTGGATCAGTCCCCCACCACCTCCAGTGCTGCTCCCTATCCAGGTAAACTTCTTCACCACAGCTTGTGGAGCAACATAAGTCCATCCTTCTACCCCCTAAAGATAAATAAAAGACAATCAGACTTCCTGTCTCGCGTCGCGTCTCATCTGAAAGGTTTCCTCAGTTCTGACTGTAGTTTAGGACTTTCGGGCTGCGACAGTCTGTTTAAGTGTGATTTGTTTTCATTGTTGTCACCTCAACAAGACCAGCATAGGAAGTGTTGTGGTCATGTTTCAAGGTGTAATTAGTTGTGAAAGTGTCTGTGGAGGAGAGTGGAGGCTGGACTGTAGGTGCTTTGTTTCAGTCACTTTCACTTGTTCGGTTTTCATGTAGTACGTGTTAGTGATGATCTGCATGAGGTTTGCATGTTCTCGCTGTGGGCGTGTGGACACCTGATCTCCTCCCATTGACTGAAAACATACTTAGATCTACTTTGACCCTATGGTGTGTGTGTAGATGGTTGCGGCCCAGTGATGGACTGGAAACCTGTCCAGGTGTAACCCCGCCTCTCATCCAATGACAGACACCGTCCTCTGATAAATAAAAAATGGATGGATGTTCTCCGTACATCACTTTTGACAAGAAGTTTGTAACCAGCAGCAGCAGGGAAGCTGTTTTACTATTATCCTCCATCTTGGTAACACCTACTGCCACCTACTGGCTCAGTTTGGTCACTGCAGCTTGTTTCAGCTGTTCTTATCTAGACAAATCCAGTTTCTTTAAAAACAGTATCACATTAATAATGTTAGGAGTTCAGCTGATACACTAAATGAAAATCCTGTTCAGTGTGACAGACTCAAGGTTCAGACACGGCAACACAAAGTCTTTAAAGTCGACTACCACAGTCAGAGAAACACAAAGACAATGTGCTGCTGTGTTGTGGAAAATAGATCATGTGACGACATCTAGCAGTCTGCGGCCAGGCACGAGACAATAACAAGACTTTTTCCACCCATACACTAGAAATTTAAAGGAAAGCCATGAAAAATAAATCACACTCATAAAACTGTTTAGTGATTTAATGAAGTTGCAGATTTGTGAAGTTTTTAACTAAATCACATCAGTGGAATATAAAAGACTCCCTGTGATAATTAAATAATTTGATAATTTCAATCTAATTTTTGTGCAGTCACAGGAATTAAACAAAATCTCAAACTAAGACATATAACTGATATATTCTATTTTCCAGGCTTCTATGATGGGGAGGGTAACACATGAATCACTTTAAATCACCTTAGTAAATAACTCATTTTTTAAATGAACACATTTTGATCCCTGAGAATAATCACTTCTGTTTCATTAGAACTTTCTGTTCTCAGTTCTTCACAGTGAGGCTCAAACTCTCAATACAAATCTAATTTACTTGTCAGGGACTTTTTTATCTTAAATTTAGGGATTTCCAACTTTTGATTTCATCTGGTTTTCTGTGTGGCGTCCAGAAACCTTTCAGGTGCTGAAAGTTGTTCCAGGAGCCTCTTATTTGTGGCACTTGATTCTTTTTGTGACATTATTTGTGTTATTTGAACAGGAGAACGTAATTCAGATCTTATCAGACACTTCCTCATTGAATCATCCCCTAAAGGCGTTCGCATCAAAGGCTCTTCTCAGGAACCCTACTTTGGTGAGTAAAGTTTTCCAGTCTTTCAAAAAACTCTTTGAAAAAATATTGTTGATCTTTTTGACGAGCTGCCAGAACTGCATTTAGACGAAAACCGGTTCATGTTTGTGGGATCTGAGTGGGTTTTGTTACTAGAAGTGAGACCTTTAAGGTGTGTTTTTCCGCCCACAGTCACTATCATGGTTTATTATCAGTCTCATTGTTATTTCTATGTAGCTGTGGCTTTAAGGGCTGAGACATAAATCATTCTGTTTGCACTCACAACAAGAAAAAGAGTTTTTTAAAATGAACTTTTTACATGGAGTTAAATGTTTTTTTTATTATTATCAGAGATTAAAAGCAGGTAAATTAGTTAATGTAACATCAGTCATTGAGCCCAGAGGATTAAAACAAGGGTGTGGATCATGTCTGCAGATGATCTCATCAATCCCCATATGCTTTTTAAAACCTCTTCTTATTTCATCTTTAATCCAATCTCAGCACTAAATCCGACCTTTTCTGTTGCACAATTTAAATTTCATGATAATAAAAGACAGTAAAAGCTGTTTTACATGCAGCTCTTCTCCCAGTCTGCACATTAAAATTGTTCTATATTAAATAAAATTAGGGAAACAGAATTAAAAAATGAGATTAAATATGATATGAAACAGTCTTTTGAACTGTGCTTGACACACTTGGATTTTGGTTGTTTCTTTGCAGGAAGTCTCTCTGCTTTGGTTTACCAACACACTGTTTCTGCTTACGCGTTACCCTGCAAACTACTGCTCCACCACAGAGGTAACGTTTACTATTACACAGACTTCAGTGTGTTCGTGTGAGTGAAAGAGACATTTAGAGAGAAGCAGAAAGGTCAGCTTGTGTTTGTTTGTACAGATATGAGTACAGCTGAAGACAAGACGAATGAGAAGACAGTATCAGATGACAAGCGTAAAACAGGTGAGCAACACAATGACTCTGATTGTTTGTGTGACTCTTGTTTGGGAATTCGTTTAGTTTCCAGTTTCCTCTCAGAATATTTTCAGTTATGTTAATATTTTTCATTCTGGTTTTGGTTTTCTGTTCTTTGTACTCTGTAGTTTCCTGGTTCCTTGTGTTTCCTGTCCACCCCCCCCCCCCTCGCTCCCCTTGTTCCTCTGCAACTTGCACACCTGTTACAGTTCTGTAATTACTCACTTCATCCTCATTAAACAGTCATTGCTTCCTGTGTATCTGCCCCATCCGCAAGATTCATTTGGTAGATCATATTGTCCAAGTTTAGTTTTTAATTGTTATTTATTGCACACCTTGGATTATACCTGTCCACCAGCCTGTTACACTGTTATAGTCATGAGATTAGTCTAAATCTAACTCAAAATGACAAAAAAAATAGCAAAATAAACATTTGTATGAAAACTAGACAAACTGTAGATGTAAATGTGTGTGTGTTCATAAATAATGGGAAGAAAAAAGAGACCTGCAGAATATTATGAAACCATTCAAGGAACCTGGAGGAACTTTAGTGTGTAAAGGACAAGGAAGCTGGATAGCAGTGGTTTATTTTTTTAAAAATTTATTTTATTTCTTATAATAATCCCTTGTGGGGAAATTTGGCTCTGCATTTGACCCATCCTAACCGTAAGGTGAGGAGCAGAGGGCAGCAGATGGACCTGAATCAAGAACTGTCACTCATCAACAGCTGATGGAACCACATGGACACACTGTACAAAATAGAATTACATTCACAAATGCCAATTCATAGGTTTCAGGAAAGAAGCCTTATTTTTATTGCTCCACATGGGATGGACCATGTGGGATGGACCATCACTGCGGACTGTGGTCAGCTGGATCAATGTTTCCCAGAAGAAACAAAAACTTTGAGCTCCAGCCTGAAGATGAAACGGAGCGTTCAGACTGCTGTCAGCAACAAGTTCAGAAGTCCTTCTCTGTGATGGTACAGGTTTAGATCGGTTCCTCTGTCAAGCAGCATCAATGCAGAAAAGTCCTACAGAGATTTGACAGCAACACTAAAGACCACGTCTTTTACAGGGACACACATGTTTTATACCAAGTCAAAGTAAAACCACATTCTGCACAAAAATGTCTTGCTGCTTGAGATGCAGAAAATAGAAACATGTGCAAAACAACTCAACCGATCTCTGATTTGGGATTGAGAAAGAGTGCAGGTTTTATTGAGTTCATCTCGACATGTTTGTGCGTTCACACTCTAATCACAGCTTTTCTGTTTTTTCTGCAGCGTGTAACTTTGTATATCTGAATGCGATTCCCACTGAGATGCTGACGGGCCCCTGCGCTGTGCAGAGAGCTGTGTCCAAAACCCTGGAGAAGGCCTCAGGTTCCTTCACACCAACTATAGTCAACCTAAAGATATGTTCCAAGGGGGTTACACTCACAGACATCAACAGGAAGTAAGAAGATTTTACACACTGTACACAACCGATTAGTCGGTTAGTGAGGTGTAGTTTCTGTATGACATTAACCCAAACTTCTGTCCTTTCTGCAGACTTTTCTTTAGACGCCATTATCCTGCTCACCTGCTCAGCTATAGTGGTGAAGATCCAGACAATCGACAGTAAGTGTATTAGTTATACAAGAAAACACATTGGAACTGTAAAAAAGTCACGGACAGATTATTAACCAGTTTTTCTCTGACCTGCAGGTGGTGGAAAGGTTCCAGTTTTGGTGCAAGGTAACCTGAACATCATGTCTGTTAAAGTTTTACATACAACCTTTATTTGGTGCTTTTGTACAAATCTTTTGAATCTCTTTCATTTTTCCTTTGCAGGATGTTTGGTTTTGTGGCTAAAGGTGTTGGGGCCAGCACAGAGAATGTTTGTCATGTTTTTGCAGAATATGATCCTCTGCAGCCCTGCAGCAAAGTTGTGAAGTTTCTTCAGGCTTCCATCACCAACTCATAGACCCACACTGAACAGATCATCTGGTTTTACACTGTTTTATTATGCTATGTCTCAAATATGAGGGTTACAGTCAGTTTATCACTACTGCTGCTGAGAAACTGGGAAAGTTTCTGTGTCTGACTTTCAGCAGATAAAATAATGATGAATGTATTTGTTCCATAAGTGAAGAGAATGAACTCAGGGTGCTTTTAAAGCATAAAAAGATGAAAAACTAACAGGAATTAAAGTCTGTAATAAAAATGGATTCAGCTGGTAAAAAAATGCAAAAACCAGATTATTATGTTAATTCTACAGCATGTTAGTACTTGTACTAGAAACCAGCAGTTCACCTAAATATTAGATCAGTTTTTTATTTGATATAAAACGATCTTCATCTGAATGGATGGATAAATGTGGATCTGATGCTGCAGATTCTGTTACTGCAGGTTTCAGACCTGAAGAAAATCAACTGAAACACAAACCTGTTGGTTTGTTTTAGTCCCTCGTTGTACAGTTCTGTCTGAATGTATTTATTATGTTTCACTCACTGTAAACTCATTTACTCATGTTTATCTTTTTAAGAATAAATAAATAAAAATGTTGAGCTGTTTGTGTGTAGAGGCAGAGGGGCAGAACTGAAAACAGTTTATTTTTCTGCTAAACATTCGACAGAAAACACGACAGTCTGCTCATTTTTCTTCTTTATTCAAATGATAAATATTTAAATAAAAGCATCAAGCTTCCTTCTGACGTTACAGAGCTTTTAAAATGGAATGAAGACTGTGTTTCCTGAAGCGAAGCAAAAATCAAGCAGAAAACTGTGAAGATTCACTTATTCTCAGCAAACGTATGGACCCAAACCTCAGTGGTCCAGCTCTTCATCTTCAACATTTCAGGTATCAAATCAAATCTTAGCAAAAAAACTCAGTGATACAGATGTTTTATCCGCCTCACTGCAGTGGTGAATATACACAAACACTCCTCTGCCCTCTTCTGGTGAACAGAGGCAAGTACAATTCTCTGATACTGCTGTTAGACTCACAGTGAGCAGCAAACATTTAACCTGCACTATCACTTACAGATTTAACTACTTTTAACAAATTAAATGACACAAAGTTTGAATTTGTCTCAGTGCAGATGTTCTCTAAGTGCTGAATGAGTTTGCAGTCCAACATCATGATCATGTTTAACCTTTTAGGAATTCTCAAGCTTCTCTACAAAATTTACTAAAATACTTATATTGGTGAAATTACTGATATTAATGACTTCAAAATGTTCAAGCATGTTATTTCTATAAAAGGCATTTATGTTGGTGTCAGAACTCAAAAGGACGAGTAAGAGCAGATTTATCATCTCGCTGTTCATTTATTTCTCTGATTTGAAGGTAAAGTTTTCTCACCTGAAGAAGAGAACAAGCTAATAATGTTCTTTTAGTGTTTATTTGAACTTTGTCAAATCTCTATAAGAAATCACAACTTTGACTTTTCTGAAAATGTTTTTAGGTCCAGTAGGAAGCTGGAAATTCAGATTTCCAATTTATCACTGAATGCAGCATCTGTAGTACCATGGCAGCAGAAACCGGGACACGTGAGTGAGACGTCATCCAGCAGTCTTTAACTTTAGCTTGTAACAACATCGAGAGTCTAAACGAGAACAAACTGGTGGTTTGGAACGGTGGTCGTTCAGGGTTGGTTTTTCTGTCTGGGATTATAAAATGATTTACTTTCTATCAGGGGTGGGATGTTTGTCGTGATTGGTTCATGTCTCAGAGGACGTTTTTCAGCTCTCACACAAACATTATCATCTCATTAGATTTACAATTTCTTTCCAAATCTACATTTCTACTTTTTAAATCAACAAACTGAGCTGTAAAAATGAGTGTGAGAGTCACAGAAGACGTCGTGATGTGAGAAAAATAATTTAATGACTCAGCAGTTCTACTGAAATCAATAAAACTGATGGAAATTTCTAAAATGATTGATCACACTGTCTAATTATGAAATGAACTGCCTGTGAAAAGGTTCTCAAACATCCTGAAAGTTTCCTGTAATTTCCAGTCTTTTATATTTTGAGCCTAAATGTGATTATTTTACCGTGACTTGGCCTGATTAAACCAAAACAAGTTACTGAAAAGGCAATGCTTGCAAATATTTTATACAATCTTGTACTGCAGATCAACCAAATAAATGCAGCTTGTGATGGTTTCAAGCAGCTCTACTTCTCTACCTGCACACTCATCCTCCCGTTTTGCAAGGGTTTAAAAGCTACACAGTGATGAAATAATCTCCTTATGCGTCAACGTCTTACTGAAACAACGAGAAGCACTTTCTCTCCGTTTGCACTGATGATGCAGAAAGATGTTTTACGGTATTTAATGACTGCAGCTCTATCTGGCAGTGAACGGAGGTCACCACCAAAGGTTCAGTTAGAACACTTCTCCTGCCGGAGTGGAGATCAGCGGGCAGATTTCAGTCATGAACTGAGATGCAAAGTTCAGTGAATGTGTTGCATTTTAAAGCGAGATGGTTAGTAGTCCTCACCATCACGGCGTGAGCACAGCGTGCTGCAGCCTGGTGTTAAAACTCAGTCTGTGATAGTTGAGATGCTGCGGGACCTCTTCATGATGAGACGCACCTCCACGTCAGGGAGGCTGTCTTGTTTAGTTTGGGCACAACCTTCATCTGCTGCAGCCATGTGCAGGTCAAAACGCAGCGAGACCGACTTCTTCCTCAACTTTGGGTTCCCTCTGAAGAACGAGCCCTCCCACTGTTTTATCACCTTGTCAATTTTCTCTGTCCTGTGAGGAGAGAACGAGGATGAGAGAGCACAGTCTCAGGATGCACAGGAAGTTGGAACCATGAAAGGAAGGGAAACATATGAGGGTCTCTAATGTATTTGTGAGCGTTCAACATGGTTTTCTTCTGCTTGAACACACAGAAAGAACAAACAACAATCTGTTTTTTTAGGATGAAAGTCATTCAGATGTGATGTGAACAGCCAAATTTCAAAGAAAATCTCACAGATCTTCAAAAACTATTGAGGAATGTCTGACTGTTGGGAAGGAAACTATAAAGAAATGAAAACTGGACTGGAACTTTTGCACAGTGCTGTGATTATCTGTTAAACCTCTATCTATCAAACAAACAGGTACTTCATCATACAGTCCTCTGGTGGAGAAACTAACTGCTAATGAAGCCAGAATGTTTCCAAATGCAGTGGCTTCAAATTAAAAGATTTTCTTCTGCAAAACACCAAAAATCACAGGAAATACAGTTAGTTAGTGTCAGCTGTCATGTCTGTAGATTTGTTTTTAAATGCTGCAGCGAGGTAACAAACTCCTACTGGGCTTTTTGCAGCCTGCACAGCTTCAGTCAGCTGGATCTGTTTGTATCAGAATCATTAAAGGAATCTGAAGGCCAGTAAAATAAAATTACTTGATGAGTAAAACCTGCAAAAATCAACAGAGTGGCTAAATGTTGTGCTGCACATGTGATGAGGTTTACAACAAGAGCAAATTCAAATGAACACAAGTCCTTGTTTGAGTTTTACATAAGCGTGTTTGAGTGTGTCTGGCTTTGTGCACGCAGCTGGTAATACCTGAAGTATGAAAAAATTCCACCCATGTCTCATCCAACAAAAAGTGATGCCACGCCCTGAAGCATGCACACCAGGTGTGTATCTCCACATCAAACACAGCAGCAGAGTTCCCATGCAACACAACGATGAGTTACTCATGGGAACCTGCGAAGCCAACTAAATGTTTTACTGGATTTGTAATGATAATAGTAAGCCTTGTCTGCTGGACCAGACGTCGCCGGGGCGTGGAGACCGATGTGTTAACATACAACTCAATAAAACACTCACACTCAGACAGGACAGGCACAACTGAACGTGTCAAGTTATTAGAGGAAAAACAAACACCATCCTGTTGTTTTCTGTTAATTTGTCTGGTTAATGTTCTGCAGTGATACAGCTGGTGCTTGTTGCTGAAAACACCCACTTGTCAGAGCCGCTGACAGCAGGATGCTGAGGTGGAGGATCGATACCTACTCTATGGTGCCGTGACCCTCTGCACTCTCTCGCACCACGTTGCCCTGAAGAATCTCCTGAGTCTTCACAGTGGAGATCGGAGAGTCTTTATCTTGATCTGGTTCTGCAGGAAGACGTTATGAAACATCAGAACAAGATATGACTGTAATGAGAATGTGTGTGTGTGTGTGTGTGTGTGTGTGTGTGTGTGTGCTTGTCCTACCTGTCAGGATCACCAGGCTTTGCTGTCTGTACAGTTTGTTTTTCTTCAGCCCATTTTCAGAGGGAAGGAGTGAAGGAATCTCAGGTAGTGGTTCTGATTTGGGTTCGTCTGGACTAACAACCGGGTCACTGAGGCTGTACTCCTCCCCGTTCTCCTTCGGCTCGACTGAAGGAGATCTCCAGGGTCTCAGACCCAGTAGATGACCACGATGACCCATGTACCTGAGGAGACAAACACAGAACAGAATAAATGCTTTAAAAAGTTTTTTTTTAACTTTCAATCAACCATTTTTAACACTTTTCTTCTAACTGACACAGATTATGTAACAGTTCTGTCTAACAGTTCAGTTACTGTTGAGCATCTTTTGATGTCAGATGTTCAAAAAACAAACAATACAAATAAAAAACCTCCTGCATTTGGTCATTCTTTGTTCATATGATCCAATTTGGCAAACTAACGAGGAGCTCAGAGAAATTCATGTTGCAAAGACCAGAAAATTCTGAATAAACCCGACCAGAATATACCATGTTGGACTGAATGTGGAGTGTCATGTATGAGTAAAGAGAAAGACTGAAGAGAAGCATCTAGTGAACGTGTGTGTTGAACTGGACTGAACTCGTTTCTCACGTCATCAGATGTTGATTGTCTCTTATTGTGGTAAAAGACTAGAAACTTCAACGACTATCATCCAGAACATTCACCTCAGGCTCATCTGTAATTTGCATAAAGTGATAATGATAATGCAAAAGCACTCAGCAAAGATGAGGAAGTTCATTTCACAGAGCTCTTCATTGCACACAGTGCAGTATGATGGTAAATGTTTAGAAGATGTTTGTATGAAGACTTTGTGTTCTTTATATAACAGATATGTTTATTATGGTTTTATGAAGCTGCGGTAAAAAACATTTGTTTTTACAAGGATTCCTGCTTTTTGTGTTTCCGCCCAACCACATGGGTGCCACCCTTCTTAAATATGAACAAATAACATATGACATGCCTCTGCAAGAGGCACATCAGATTACCTTCCTCAACCTAAAAAATGACAAGCACAAGGTTCAGACAGCAGTTTCAAAGACATTCTGCGTTTTTTCATTGTATAAAATACCTGAGCAGATAATTAAAGGCCCCACTAGGATAAGTTAGATGATACTTCCAGACACCAGGAAACCAAACAAAGGTGGATCAGATCTCTGGTTCTATCATCTCATCTGATTAAAGCAGATTAGACGTCATGAATAAGATCTGAAACCTGCTTCCTCTAATTTAACAATTTGTGCTTTCTGTTGGATTTCCAGTAGCTGTTAATCTGTGACAGCATAATTCCTGGGCATAGAATCATAGAGTAGTACACCTATAATTATTCTAGATTATGAGTTTCTATTCAGGTAAATTCTACATGATCCGAGACACAGATTTTTGCTTTCACAGGATTTATTACAACATAAAATCTTTTGTTTGACAGCTCATGCTAAAAGGAACAATTAGGATATAATTGTGTTGACTTTGTTCAGAAGAGCAGAGGATTAACTCAGGTGAACAAACCTTGTTTAAAACCGGATTTTTATACATTAACTTTGCTTTAAAAAGCACTTTATCGCTTTTTTGTTTTTCTTTGTGAAGTTTTGGACAATAAAGTGTTCCAGGAAACATTCTCAACTAAAACACGCAAAGCAGGAATGTTATAATTAAAACCACAAAACTCCATCAGAATGAATACTTCCTGGTTCTTCTGAGGTTCCCCACCCTTCCTGCAGCTTCGCCCTCACCTGCCCTCCTCTCGCTCCAGCAGCCGGCGGTATGTGGCGATCTCTCGCTCCAGCCTCATCTTAGTGTTGAGCAGCTGGCTGTGGCGATGGCGCTGGGTGGCCAGGCCACTCCTCACCTGCTCCAGCTCACGCTCCAGCCCAGCGATCACCTGGGAGAGGTCATGCAGCTGGCAGGAGTACACCTGCTGGGTGTGCTGCAGGGAGCTCTCCAGGCCTTTCTCCTGGACACCAGACAACAAGAAGCTGTTAGGGTTAGCACTGAACAGATAATTTGATGTTCTTAAATAATCCCTGATCTCAAAGACACTGGTGAAAACCCCAAACATCATTCCTCACTGTGGTATTGATTCTCTTATTAATTTCATCAAACTGTAGCTGGGAGCTGAACACCGTGTTCTGCTTCTAGTTTGTGAAAAGCTGTTACACACATCATGTTTGTTGGGTCTCTTCCTGTCTTTACGTTTTTTTTTAAATCGTAACAACAACATATTACAGAAATCTTGTTCAAACTAGTTGATAAATGCTCAAAAATAAGATTAGCATTAGCTTTGATCTACTTTATCCAGTTTCAGGACCATGTAGCTGTAAGAGGAACCTCCAAGCTTGTTGAGGAAGGATGAAGTCTGCAGTGTTGCTATATTTCTCAAACTTAGGATCATTTTAATATGAGTTAAAAGCTTAATAAACTTGAATAGAATTAACTTTTTCATGTTGACCACAAACAGAAGTCTATCTGGATGATATCGACATATTGGATGTAGTAAAAACTCTGACATTCAGATACTGTTTTACTTTGTAAGACATGGAAGATACAACAGAAATATATTTATCTTCTATAGAAAGTCACATGATTTGCTTAAAACACCTGGAGACCTCCGACATGTTCCATCCCTCCAGTTTCTCTACCCCCTGGTGTCTATCAGCACTGGGTGAAAGGTGGGGTCACACCCTGGACAGGTCACCAGTCCATCACAGGGACACAGAGATACATCCGGGGACTACATGCAAACTCAATGCAGAAAGGTCCCAACCAGGTTTCAAACCCAGAACCTTCCTGCAGCCAACTTTCCCACTGTTTAGCCCCTTATCATGTGACAGACTTCCAGAACAACTGTATCACAGAACGTTTGATCTAATTCGAAGAATGAAACAGAACATTCAGGGCCCCTGAACACCAAACACGACCCCCTGCTGCGTCTCATCACAGCTGAGAGAAACACTGCAGAACAACACGCCTTGAAGACGAGCGCCAACTGAAAACTCTGAGATACAGAACAACTCACACCCACACAAAAAGGGAAGGAGTCTGTTTGTTATTCAAAAAGGTCAAATCATAAAGTCGGTGCAGGTTTTAGTTTCCATGAAACAAAAGTAAATAATGTTATTATTTTCCTTTCCTTTAAGAATACACACACTGCCAGCAGGTGGCAGTCTATGGAACAACACACTCATTAACTGATTTGTGCATTAATGATGTAAAGAACATTTTAACCCTCACATAGTAAAATAACAGTTAGAGGCTCAGACTTACAGGTCTTCTGTTTTTAGCATGTCTCAACATATCCTGAAAGTTTTTTTAATCAAAGTCTCCATGTTTTCAACTGATCAGTCTCACGTTATTCATCACCTACACACCAGCTTCATCCAACTATGACAACAAAATTTGCAGCTATTCTTCCCTGTAATTCAGAGTTGATCACTTCCTGTCAGAATATTCAGAAACACTCTCTCTGAACTCTCGCTGATGAAAAACTCCAGTTTGACCAGGAAACATTCAAACCCGCTGCTGGAAACAAAACCTTAAAAGTAGGTTCACCAGAATTTTAGTTTTGATGTGAATTTAACAAAAAAATGTTAATCAATGACAGTTAAATAGTTTCACTGGGATTTTAATTTTGACAACATTTAGTTTTTCTACACTCAGCATCAGTGGCTCTGATGAGCTCGAGTCATGCTCTTACTGTTTATAATAAACATCCAGTTTCCAGACAGAAAAGTTCTGTTTGAACTAACAATGAACAATAATAATAACTTTTTCCTGTTTCCAGTTTTTCTGTTTTAATTCGATCTTCATATTTTCACATTTTGTGCTTCAGTTTCATTGTTTGGTTTAAAAATGTGTTTGTCTTTTGTAAATTCTGGTCAGTTCTGCTTCCAGTTCTCGATCCAAAGCAGACCTGTGTTTGCTGATACTTGTATGTGTTTTATACCACAAGTGTTCTGTGTTGGTGAGTAGTTCTGATTCAAGCCAGAACTTGACGATCCTAATCAAGAGTTAATTTTTTCCTATTTTTTTTTTCATTTTTGCTTTTGAACTCTGTCTCTGCAGATTTTTGTTCTGTGAATTTAAGAAAAGCTGTAAACCTGCTCTCAGTTTCTCTCCTCACAAAGCCATGACAACCCATTAGAGATAAATTTTGGATTCTGAAGTTTTCCAACAGTAAATAAACAAGCAGGAACATTTTTCTAGATTTATTTGAACAAACTGTTTCAGTCAAGGCATCAGCAACTCCAAGTTGTTCCTGCTACAAAGTAAAAAAAAACTGATTGTTTACTTTGTAAAATTATTACCAGGATTAAAAGTTTCCACAGTTAATGGACCAGAACATGCAGAGAAGGTTGTATACTTTTACTCACTGACACAAAGTCAACAGGGGAAATTTTTCTCCCGCCCTGTGAGATGTGTTATCAGTGTCAGAGGGTGAGGTGATAAGTGATGGGCTTTCTCACCATGGCGTGCAGGGTCTCTATCTCCACCTGGAGGGAGCGCCACTGTTTCCTGGCCTCTACGAGCTCGGCCCGTGCCTCCCGCAGGGCAGCACCACCAAGGCTCACCTGGGCCCATGCTGCCTCCTCCTGCAGGATGAAAGCAAGACCAGATGTTACAGGTACACAAACACTTCAAACACCTTCACCGTCATTTCTCCCTCCAGATCTCATGCGTGTAGCACAAGGATGAATTCTTACATTCAGTGTCTGAATAAACAAAGAGACACACCTTGTATGTAAGTATTTTTTTTAGATTTGTTTCCTTTTAGCACTCAGTCAGACATCTGAGAGAAGAAGCAGCACTGGGTGGTGATGTTGGTTCTGTGAATTTCTGTTCAGACAATAAGGGAGATTTGGGAACACTGTGTGTGTGTGTGGGTTTGCATTTCTGACCTTCTGGGGACCAGTTTCCTGACTTTTACTATCTTTCTGGGGTCCGAGGGTTCTTGTGGGGACCGAAGCCTGGTCCCCATGAGGGGGACTCCCCTTTTTAGGGTTAGGGGTTAGGTTTATAGGTATGGTGTGAATAGAGTTTTAGTTAGTCTTAGGGTTAGTTATAGATCAGTAATGGTTAAGGTTAGTAAAAGGGTTTGGGTTAGGTATAAATCTAGTTACTAAAATCAATGGAAGTCAATGGACGGTCCCCATAAGGATAACAAAACACACTTGTGTGTGTGTGTGTGTGTGTGTGTGTGTGTGTGTGTGTGTGTGTGTGTGTGTGTATACACGGCTGTACTGTTCTGACAGACTGAACCGCTGTTGGTTTTTCACCCTCACGTTTGTCAGTGAAGCAGTGAAGCTGCCTCAGAACAGTTATGATAACATCTTCTCAGAAAACAAAAGACTTCAGTCATTTCAGGTATTTTTTGTTTGATTTCTTCCTCCACTGACTCCCACTAACTGTCTCAGCTTACGAAATCACACCAAAAACAAGTTTGGGCTGAGATTCTCCTCCATCGACATGTAAATCTAATAACAGTCTCCCTCATTGGGTCCTTACAGGAAACTGTTCTTTCATCTGTTTGTTCCACAAAAACCTCTATAAGGTTTGGAACTCAAGATGTTACAGTGCAGGATGAATGAAGATATTTGCAGAGAAACTGTCAGTGCTACACAAATATTTTGCATTATAACATTCCCAGTGTGTAACAGTTATGTAATGTGTAAAATATCTTAGTAAGAATTCAGTAAAACCTGCACTGCTTTCAGCTTGTCACACTTTTCACTCCAACAACAAACATGTTCTGGTATGTTTATTTTTGTTCCTCTTACTTTGACCTTAATAATTCATTGATGTTGCTGAAAATAATGCCTGCATCAATACCCCCCCCCCAACTGTAATAATAAAAACACTGCTTGGGAAAGTACAAACTTTAAAGCAATCCTCCTGTTATGAGACTGAGTTGGTTTACGATGTGGTTTCAATATTTAATGAAGGTAAGTGATTCAGTGTATAAACTGACCTCTCTAACAAGATACTAAACTAATATTAATATTATTTAGATGAAAGAAGTGCAGAAACAAACTTTCAAATTTACACACATGCTCTAAAAATCATTTGCTGATACATAAAGAAGAAAGAAGCGCAGCAGTTATTAAACCTGTGATCTTTCATCACAGATGCTTTGATCCCTGTTTAGCCTGGAGTTTGTCTTGAGGGTGTGTCTGGCTGGCATGAAGCCAGAACAAGATGCAGAGAAAGTGAAAACACAAGTGAAGACATAGGAGTGGATGTGTACCTCATTAAAAGCTCCTCTGTTTGTTCTGGAAGCTGCTGCTGCCCCAACTCCAGAGCGGCTAGGCCCGGCCAAGCTGGAGACTGGATTTGAAGCTGCTCCCGGGACCGGGTTTCTTTCAGACGGGCCCGGAATTCTGCTCTGGTTGCACTGCGCTCTGATCCGGTCGAAGAGCTGGGTGAGCTCCATCCCTGTGCCATCCTCCTCCTCCCCTCCTCCTGCTGCTGCGGCTAACAGAGCATCGCAGGAGCTGGCCTGCTGCCGCTGCAGAGCCTGGGCTGCCTGCAAACAGCCAACCAGGAGGAGCAAGACAGGGAGGGAGGAGGAGGATACAAAGAGAGTAAAATATGACAAGAAATACAGCAGAAAAACAAGACAGAGAGATGAGAGTGAGACAAAAAAGTAATCTGCAAATATAAATGTGAAGAAATGCAAAAAACAGAAGATAGAAATAGACGTGTGAATGTGTGAGTGAGTGTGTGATGGAGGGAATGGAACGCAATGCAGAGGCAAGAAAATAGATGGAGAATCAGTTTCATGTGTGCAAATACGTGTGTGAGCAGGAAAAGACCCTGAAAGAGAGGGAGGGGGTATTAGTCAGCAGGAATCAGAGAGAAAAAAGGAAAG
Source organism: Pachypanchax playfairii (assembly GCA_006937955.1). Lineage (NCBI taxonomy): Eukaryota > Metazoa > Chordata > Actinopteri > Cyprinodontiformes > Aplocheilidae > Pachypanchax > Pachypanchax playfairii. Next base: position 1,504,241 of record SSNP01000038.1, on the reverse strand, counting down.
TAGGAGGTAGAAAAGGATGGAGGGAGGAAAGGTGGAGGAGGTCAGGGTGAGGGGACAAGTACAATCAGAAGATGCTGCAGATTCACATAAAACAAACACACACCCAATCATTACAGGACTATTAAGTCAGGAATGAAACTTATAATTCACCTTCTATAATAATGATAATAACTATTCTCATAATTATATATGTAAGATCATTACACACGGTTAGCTTTGATCTTAAAAACCAGCTAAACCAGGACAAGGTCATGTAGCGACCAAGAAGACGGTTTGAATAAAGAATTTTCTCAAGAAAATATTATGCAAATTAAAAATGCTGATGAGGGTGTTAGCTAAAGCTAAAGCTAAAGTAACTTGATACACTGCTTCATGCATCATAAACAAAACCTCCTTCAAGGATAAATGTATAAATCTTTATTTAAAGCTGATAATTAGAGTAAATGTACCACCAGCTAGTCATTTTTCTGTTGTTACCATGTGAGCCTGGGTTCAGTCAAAGCGTTCTCTCTGCCAGATGCTAACATCTGTAATCACACACCTGCATTCATGGCACAAACATGAGAAGAGCTCACCACATCTCTGACTACCAGCTGCCATGAAAGGAGCTGGAGCATCAGGACTAAAATGTGGCAGAGTCCTGAGTTGTTTTCCAAACTTTTTATTTAGGCCACTGTGTCAGCTCCTAAAGAAATAACATTAAGTCTCACCATGTTTGCACGTCTCTTTTATATAGCTGTAAAATAAACAATCAGTTCCTTCTGCCTAACATTTGAACATAAAGTTGGTGAGAAGGTGATTGGATGCAGCCTTCCTTCCCTCCAGGACCAGTACACCTCCAGGACCAGTACACTTCCAGGACCTGTACACCTCCAGGACCAGTACACCTCCAGGACCTGTACACCTCCAGGACCAGTACACCTCCAGGACCAGTACACCTCCAGGACCAGTACACCTCCAGGACCAGTACACCTCCAGGACTCTGAAGCCTACAGGTAAGAATGCGGCTGATTCTTCTCATCCTGGACATAAAATCTTTCAGACTCTCTCTTCTGGAAGAGGTTTCAGTCCATCAGGACCAGGACCTCCTGCCATAGTAACAGTTTAACCCCTCTGCTACTGGCCTATTGAATAAGGCCTAGTAGAACTCTGTACATGTATTATGTAAACAATCACATGTCAACCTCCCATCCCACTGTCTCACAGACTCCATTGCACCGTACATCTTACATTTTTTTGAAAATGAACAGACATTTATTACACAAATTCTTTGGTCATGTAACACCCTGCTGGATGTTTGTTATTCTACTTTGATTTATTTCCTGCATTGTGCGATTAATACTTGGCAATAATCTGATTCTGATTCTGATTTTGGAGCCACAAGAAGCTTGAAACATTGTCAGTTAAGTTTTTAAACCAGGTACTACAATCCTGAATTGATCTGCCACAGGGAACCTTAAAACCTATGCAATAAAAAAACAGTTAAAAGTGTGAAGAGTGTGAGGCAACAGTGGAGAAAACAGTGACCTGAAACTTCTGGTCCATCTGATGCAGCTCTGCCATGGCGTGATGACACTCGGCCTGCAGGGTCATGCTGCTCTCTTCAGCCTTCCTCTTTGCTTCCCTGAGCAGCGCCACTTGTTCCTCCAGACGCCTGGTGTTTCCCTCCTCCATCTCACACCTGGTATGATTTAAATAAAAGGGCATTAAGGGTTTTAGTAATTGTTTCAACTTTCAAACTACAAAAAGAAAACCCAGCAGATTTGAAATCAGAAGTATTCAGCTGGTGTACAGCATATTTATATTAAATTCAATGTTAATTTGAAAATCTCAGAGCTAAAATGAGGATTTTGATAAGCTGCTGTTTAATCAGAGGGTTAATCCAGGTAAAGGGCCAACAAGTTGCAGCATGTGCCAGAATTTACGTCATAATGCTGTCGTGTAGGGGTGTCCTGTCCTAATGTTGTCAGCAGAATGGTGGGTTTGGGTGTGTTACTTTGTCAGAGAAGATTTGCAGTTCAACAAGTTCGACTCCTTCTGTTTAACTGGCATTATTTAAGTTTAAAACCCGACGGGTAACAGACAGGACAGGATGAGACAAGGAAGTAACATCGGATTTAAATACACGTGCTACATGTGGGTTATTTGTGTGTGTGTGTGTAGATTTGTCATGTGGTATAGCTGTGTGGATGAGGTTAAAGAAAGGGTGGGGGGGGTGATGGGTTTGTTCCCAGCCACCATGCACCATCCTGACCCCATGAATACCAGCGTGAGGAGCGCAGCAGCCCCAAACCCACTGATACCAAACGGAGAACCCAGAAGAAGAAAGACCCTGACCAGATGGAGCCGACACCTCACCATCAGCCTATCCGCCCAACACCTGACACAGGGTCACCAAACACTAGAGAGGCCCCTGACTAGCAACCCAGACCCCCCCCCGACACACACATCTAAGACCTGTGCAGTGTATGTTGTAGAGCAGTATGTACTGCAAGCTGTAAGTTAGTATTCTGTGTCATTTAAACTATGTGTGTACATACATGTCCAACATGTTTTAGTACAGAGAGACATTTTTTTAGAAAATCTTTTTTCCCATTAATCAGCTGTGGATTCAGCAGCATGAGTCAGTGTGTTCCTGAATTTATTGCAAGATGACAGAAGGACTTAAATGCTTCAGATCTCATGTCCTTATTGTGCCATAAACATCCGGCCAGTCAGGAGACACATCAGGTGGAGCTATAAAAAGAACAAGGAGCTGCTCGTGTCCTTTATGGGTTAATGGCTGACAGCGCAGGGAGGTGGCAGGGTTCCTGGTGTCACTCTGCATCAATACATAGGGGAAAGTGTTGACGTGGCACAAAGCCTCGCCTGAGTTTGTATTCAGGTTGGCTCACAGGAGCGGGAACTGGCCTGAGTTAGATTACAGAGGCCTCGTAAGCACAGCAGCAGGGAAAACACAGGAAATCATTTCTTCATTCTCATCAATGATTCTTTTATTATGAATAAATATAAGCTTATAGTCATAAACTACCATCAGCTCCAAGCATCAGCACTTAAAATACAGACGGTGATGTTCCACCTGAGACAACAGGTTATTTAGATCTTCTGTCAGATATTTTGCATTAGATATTACCAACTAGTTGATGAGAAGAACCTGAACTTTCAGGAAAACAACAGAACATCACATGACCTGGCTTTGATCTCAGCAGCTCGGAACTTCATGTTGTCAGACTGTAAGGCCAGCTGGGCGTTCTCCATCAGCAGCTTACATATCTGAAAAAACAAAACAATAACTCTATGACATCCATCCATCCATCCGTCCGTCCGTCCTTCCGTCCGTCCGTCCATCCGTCCGTCCATCCGTCCGTCCATCCATCCATCCATCCATCCATCCATCCATCCATCCATCCATCCATCCATCCAACCATCCATCCATCCATCCATCCATCCATCCATCCATCCATCCATCCATCCATCCGTCCATCCATCACAAATAGAAAAAGAGCAGAGTTGTCCGGTCCAGATTTTTCTTCATGTCTATGATCTGAAGGGCCAGTATAAATATAAATTTTGCTCTTTTGACTTTAAATTTAGAGAGTTTGAACTTAGATAATGTTTTCAAACCACAACGTTAACATCCAATTCAGTTTCATATCAACATACAGCCACAGATTTCAAATTCCCATAGGTCAAGTCTACTTGTTAAACCTGTCTGACTGTTGAAAATGAATTCAAGTTCTCACAGGGACTGGAACTGGACCGTACAACAATATGGGTAAAAAAGTTCCTGATATGTGATACCCCAAAACACCTCCTCAAAGGACCTAGAAGAAGAAAACCATGTGGTTTCCAGACATCTTGTTTAAGATTCTCAGTAATCCAGGATTTGGTAATCTTAAGAGTTTCAAAAGGCAACCCGACTTTTTTATACAATCAGCCTTTTGGACCAAACATGAAGTGGAAAACAATGTTTAGTTACCTTTTTAAACTCACAGGATGATTAAAAAAATCCAGAGAATATGTTAAACCTTGTAAGCAGCACTTTCATGACTAAACACACAAAGAACAGCCTTCACAGAACCTGAACTCGTTCAGGATAAACTGCAAAGTTGTTCTGTGCTCTGAAGATCAGAATCTGAAAATAAACACAGCATTTCATGGTTTCACTTTCAGGGTTCTTTGTCTTCTAGTCTTGTATAAATATGCAGAAAAAAGAAGTTTAAATACAATTTGTACCTTTAGTGTTTATTTTTCTCTCTTCATTAACAAATTCCTTCATTATTCAGAATTGTTTGAACTATTTTATTTTTTATGGATCAGTTCACTAAATCAATAAACTCTAAAAAATATATGAGTAATATTTGCCACAAATTCATAATACGGTTCTATTTCAATATATTCTAAATAAAAAACATCTTACTTGTTTACTCATTTGTTTACTGTAAAGAATAATTAAATATAACGTGCCTCCTTGTTTGTCTCACATGTGAAAAACTGCTTTCACACCCTTATTTCTCTTTATTATCTCACTATGTAACACACCCATATCAAAGCAAAGCCAATGATAACATGGAATATTCCCAGCTTCACTAAACATATCATTTCACTATTATTATGAAAGTTGAGTGATCCCTGAGTCACGTCTCACAGGCCAACTACACATCTTTAAGTTCTTATTATAAATAAAAGGATAATAAGAGAATAAACAGTAAATTAATCCTCCATGTTGACATGGAAGCACTCCCTGGATCAGCACACAAAGAAACGTACACAGTTTCCTCTCCAGACAGCTGTGGTCATGGAAACATGTGCCAAACTATGTACGGCGTTTAAACAGACTAATTAAAATGTCTGTCACTGATACTTACTCACGCGTTACAAACTGAAAGTGACACCTGGATCTGAGGAAAACCAGACAGCTGAGTCAGGTGGGATCCACCAGTTCTACCAGTTATTGTGTAGGTAAAAGATTTCTACATGTTTTTGGGTTCGTGTGACCATCAGCACAACTTTCTTCTTGTTTTAGTTTAGACATAAGACAGACAAACTTCAAATATCCAATAATAAACCCTTTTGATGGAGATTTGTTTTTCATTTTAAGATTTTCAGATATTCAGTTTTATACCAAACTGTTGTGCTCTTAAGGTTTTTTCACTTTGATGTAAACAGAGTTTTGGTGTCGTCGCTAGTTTAAGTTGAAATATAAACTCACAGTAATTTACATCTTTTACAGCCTCAAGCCCATGTTTTGCCTCCTACACGGTCAGTCTTTGTGTCAACTGACAGCTGCAACATTATGAGGGTAAAAAGACTCCTTATGAACATGAAGCAGTAAAACTTACTCTGTTGAGCCATTTAATCTGGACTTTAAATGGTCTCAACTGGAATTTTTTCACCTGATTTCCAATGCAGCTGTCATTAAAATAAGATGTTAAGCTGTGTTTTTATCTTCTAACACACAGCCTTGAGTAGACATGATGCAGAATCATCTGAACTTTATCATAATGTCTGAGTGGAAATAAATCTGCAGCATTTCTGAAAAAAACATCCTCTTATCAGAGCAGCTCTGGAATTAGTGTCACTTTTCACACTGATGACATAAAAACCTGACCTGTGCACGGAGTTCCCTGACAGTCTGCTCCTGCTTGGTCCAGTTCTGACTGCGTGAGTTGATCCTGATGCTCCAATCAGCTATCTGGGCCTCCAGCTGGCGGTTAGCCTCCTGGAGCTGGCTCACTTGCTCCATGAAGCCCTTTAACCGACCATTTAGACCCCACATTATGTGGCTGGAGTCCTGCAGAACATCCATGGAGACCTGACGGAGCACAACCCCGAATGTTTACAGTCCCACACCCAGCAGAAACTTTCACACAGAGTCAAATGACATGGTAGGCAGTGCCTAACATGGTCAAAATATTAAGACGTAACACGGTTAAGATGTTCACAGTCATATGAGGTTACAACTTTCACAGTAAATAATCTGCCACCCATTTAAAGTCACGTGCTGATAAAGGCGTTTACAAGGTCAATGTTTACCCCGGGAAACTCACTCAAAGCTACGTGGCTGTCAGAGACAGGCAAAGTAAATGGAGTTTGTTCGTCACACTGAGCCAATCCACCACTCCCCACAGCTTCTCCACGTCCTTCTACAGACAGCTGCTTGTCACCTTCTTCTGCCCTCTCTGTCCCACGGAACCAGAACCCTGAGGTAGAGCAGAAAACTGCAGTTAGTATCACTGAAAGTCTTCAGGGTCAGCAATAACAGAGACTGTCCTCCCAGTCCCACCTCACCCTCCAGACAGCATGTGGGAGTGGGGAGAGCCGAGGGGTAAACACTGGACACAGTGCTTACATCACCATCACTCTGGGGTCCTTTGTGCTCTCTGATCCAGGATTACTAACCGCTTTCAAACGCAGCAACACAATCTCTGAGGGGAATGTTCAGGGACATGCAGTGACAGGACCTGAGTGGGCTTTTAATAAAAGGTCAATAAAAAAATAGCATAATCAATAAAAAAATCTGTCCCCATAAACTCTGTGCTGTGACTCACATCTTGATCAATGTCAGTTTTGAGTAATTTGTAAGAGTGTTTCTGTCTGACTGTCTGGGTCAAAGACTGAATTGTTGAAATAACAATTTGGTTTCAACAATATGCTCAAATGACTACAGCCTGTGTTTCTACAGACACACAATATTCTCTGTGACTTTATATTTACATACATTTTCATACCATAGAGAGAAGACAAGTCAGATCCAAACCCTATAAACTGCAACATAAACCATTTAAAATGTTCTAAAACTGATGTTTGGTTGTGTTAAAGTCTTCAAGACACAGATGCTTAATGTAATGTTGCTGATGGAAAGAACACAAACACACAAACAATTTAGCTGCACGTCTTCTCTTATAGATAAATTAAACCTGTGCAAACTGAACAATAATGATCCTTCTGACTACAAGCTGGAAGTGCCAATGTGACTGAAAGGGAGACAGTAAACTTTGTAAAAACTGAGTTTCTCACTTAGGATAACTAAGAAATCATCTGGTTGCTAACAATATAGCCAGTTGATGAAATGTTAAGCTAATTCTTTTTAGTAAGATTAGAGACTCAGGCCACAAACTATGGGAAGAATTTGATAATCCATCACATCATAAATAATCCATCATATCATAAAAAAAAAGTTATTCTGATATTTTTCTTTACATTTTTTTCTTGTGTTGACTCTGTTAGTTTGGAAGTAATTAAATAGCAGCTACCTGTTGTGCAACCAAGGCTAAAATAAATTCTGTGGATCTTCTACTCCAGTAACTTGGATGTTTAAATGAAGACGACTGAAGGCTAAAAGAACAAGTCTCATGTTAAAATGTGCAAAAGAAAAGCATTTTTTCTTTGTGTAGTTTGAGTTCTTAGAATCATCGGCCTGGGAGAATAAAAAATTGAGCTTTATAACAACAACTTACATGATGTTGTTGTCCTAAATAAGTTTCCATCTTATTTATTTAAATAAAGAACCTTTCAGCGTTCCAGTCCGGGTCACTGAGTTCTCCAAGGTCCAGTACTTAGAACACTTTTTAAACATGATTTATACTTTTTATTACATCATTTGATTAGATGATGCAACATTGATTTACTTTCTATGTAGATGATACTTTGCTATATCAAGCCAAAAAGTCTGATAAAAGTAATAAATTATTTACACCTCAAACATGTCCTAAAGTCATAAAAAAGACAGCTGCTGCTGTTTTCAGATGAGGCTCTCTGCCCCACAAATTACACTGGAGGACATTTCCTTGGCTTCGTACGGGGAATCCTGGAGTTATTATTAACCAGAAAAAGCTTCTTACTCAGAGAATTAAAAGGAATAGTATTAATCTATGTAATAATCTAAAAATAACCACTCAGAATAACTAATCTCAGACAACTTTTACTTCTAAGCTCTTATAATCAAACGGTTCTTTGAAAAGCTTTCAGCTGATCCAAAATGCTTCAGGAAGTTCTGATGAAATCTACAAGATCATATTTTTAGCTTCTCTGCACTTCCTCCCTAAAAAATAAAATAAATAAATCTTATTTTCGGATATAAAGCTCTTCATGACCAATCTCCAGGAACTCATAAGGACCAAAAAGTTACACATGCTGTTAATAGAAAACATGTTTTACTGTCAAACATGTCTGAAAACATTTTTCAGATGTGTTTATGCTCACTTTGACTTCAAAAAACTTTCATGAAAGGCTTTTGTACATTTCAAAAGAACTGGACATTTGCTTGTCTAATGACTTCTGCACTGAGAAAACAAGCGCTCTTTACTGAGCGGCAGGATGTGGCACGTTATTAATAGACACCTACAACCACTATACAAACATTGTCTCTGTGTACATTTGAATTCTTATCACAATGAAGAAGTCAGCTGACTGTCTCATGTGACACTGCAGACAGTTTGTGTTCATCACTTTACAGGTGAGAATAATGTGGGTTAATGTAAAGTGAGAGGGAGAACATTGATCACACTGGACAGGAAGCAGATGTTAGTGAATTAAAACAAACATAAAACACACAAAGTCGAGCAGGACTGTCGTGACACTTACTGCCAACACTCTCCCACGCCCTCTCACCAAGGTAGCCTCCTCTTGGCAGCAATAATGACAAGCAGTTGAAATCC
>SSNP01000038.1:1471810-1490305 GCA_006937955.1 Pachypanchax playfairii | reverse complement strand
AAATTTTGATACACTTGATGTATCAGCGTCGGAATTAAACTGGACTCCAAACAGTCCGCCTCCTTATATTTTTTTCCTTCTCTTTGAATTCTTGCTTGTATGTTCTCTCAATGTAAGTCGCTTTGGATAAAAGCGTCTGCTAAATGACAGTAGTAGTAGTAGTAGTAGTAGTAGTCTGAGTCATCAGAGGTGTGTGTGATCTTTAGGGTTTGCAGTTGTTCTGCCTGAGCTGAATTAAACCTCTCTGTTTAAAACTCCAACCTTTTCTGTTCCAACATCTTGATAGAAAGAACTAGAAGTCAGACTGAGAACCAGTTACAGTTAATCCTTCCGACATGAAGGTCAGAGTTAGAGTCTCCATTCCTCCAGAATCCAAGCGTTGGCTCAGAAAGCATCGGAGCCAGAAGGACCACATTTTCAGCCTTACAGTACAAACTGTATCCATCAGTTAAACCTGTCACGCCTTAAAATTGAACGCAGATTTAACATGAAAAGAAAGACAATTATGTGGTCAACTACCAGCAACACATCATTCCAAACATTTTAGCATCTAACAAAAACAAAAAAAGAAAAATAAATACCTTTAAAATTATGTTCATTTAGACAGAAAAAAACTAAAGACAAAAGAAAAGCTTATTCAGGCATGAAGCAGTCAGGGTGGTTCCTCCTGACAGCCTGGGAAACAGTTTGATAAGGATGTTCACTATGTTCACTTCCATTTTACTGTAGTTCTAATGATGAAGAGCTAAAATAATCAAACTCAAACTTTCAGAAAGAAAAAAAGAAACATTTCATCATAAAACAAGAACTTTAAGGAAAAATCCTTTCATGGTTCCACATCATCAAGTTTTAACTAAGTCTGGAAAACTATTATCATTTTCATAATCTGTCTGAGAGTCTGCATAATAGCCCCGGGATATTCAGTGCGTGTGTCTTACAAAACAATTACTGCAGGAGTGCCAACCTCAGATGTCACTGAGCATTATGCAGAAAAAGGCAGGGCGCATATTTCAAAACAAGTCACATGAATGTGCCAGTCAGACGACTTTAATAGCCCCAAAGACAGTTCAACTGTAGCTCCCGTACACGCCGTCCGAGCACGCACACAATGAACACCACAAATACAAACTGAAAAAATAAATAAATCAGGGTAAACAAGGGTAAATAAAGTAATAAACAAGGTAAGTTTCTTCTATTTAAGATTAAGACATTCTGTCAACAATAAAACTTGTCAAAACACCACAAACAAATTAAAATAAAAACACAAACACGTTAAAAATCATTTAAATGGAAAGTTCCTGCTCAAGTTAGTTTGAATCAAGTTAATAACTCTTCTGAGAAATTAAATCATTACTTCAGCTGCTGTTTGTCCTTCTGTTAAAACTTGCACCGGAAACAAAACTATACATGTGGCTCACGCAATCAATTACCATTAATTTACATAAAAAGTTGCTGTAATTGAATAAAGTTTGACACATCTAAGAGCCAATATGTTTGATTAAAACTGGAGCCAATTCAACCTCCAACATATCATCTCTAGAAGTCATTCCTCTTGGCAGCTGCAAAGGAAAAATACAAAAGTTTTGTTTTTAGAGTGACTGACGGTTGCTGCCAGTGTCAATATTAACCTGTTCAACAGTTTACAGGTGTAATTAGGCTCAAAGCTCACATCAAATGGAATCAAGTTTCTAAAAACATGTCCTAAGATGTCATGCAGTCTGGATCCTGACAGCTCTGCTCTTGGACAACATGCTTCAGCATCTAAAACTAAATCTTCTTGGCTATAAATGACTTTAACTTGGTTAATTTAACAGATGAGCAAAAATTAGTGGGTTAGAATCATAAACAACACATTCTCTGAGTGAAATCTCACACAACATCATTTTTAAGATTTGAACAAAATGTTTTTTACTCCATTATTTCTCAACATTAGATTATGTGTCTTTAATATAATGAAAATCTTTTATTTACATGTTCTCTGCCTCCAGGTTTTCACTTCATGTCTGTAAAACACACATTTATGATGAACTTTGAAACTCAAGACTGGATTTCTGCCCATTTGATCTCATTTGGAGTCACAGTATGTAGACACTGATCTCACTTTTACATTTGACCCAAACAGGCAGATGTTACAAACAGTTTCACGCACTATCAAAGAAAAGCTGGAATTATGAATACGCAACTTTTAGTCTGAAAGAAAAACAAAACAAATACCAACAAAGATCAGATTTCTTCATCATGAGCTGAACTAACTTTCACATTTCACACGACTCTCCAGGAAGAAAAGACCAAATCTTTCATTTGATCTCTCTTAAACTAAATAAATATAGCAGTTCTACTTTAGCTAATAATGTTTCAAACTTTATTAGATCTGAGATCATGAATAAGGATTTCAGAATAAATAAGTACATTTATGTAAAATAATGAATGAAAAGTGTTTTCATCTGAAATCTGAGTGTAAAAACATGTTTGTGTCCATATTTAAGGGTTTACAGATGGATAAATATATTCATCCAGTTGGTGTCGTATTTTAAATTATTGCTACACGTTTTAACAAGAAAATCTTTGTTGTTCTGTGAAACCTTCTGTGTGAGTAAAAAAAAATTTAAGATAATATCGAGGCTGATCGGCTGAAGAAAAGAGTCAAAGTCACATGACCAACATGGACGAGCTGCCAATCAAGCTTTTCTTTTAGATCAGGAGAAAAACAAATACTTATAATACCAAGAATTCCTTGACAGTAACTTGAAGCAGCACATCATTTAGCAACATTTTATCAGAGATCCTTCGATTGTTTTTAATAAAAAGATCAAAACATTGAAATAAAAATACTTTTGAAAAGAAATGGATTTCAGAGTCTGTTGGTGGAGGAAGATCCAGGTTTTGTTTGGTGTGTGAAAGAGAAACAACATGTCTCAGTGTTTGAAAAGATTGACAGTATCTGTACGACAAAAACACTGAAAAGCTAAACCATAAAAAACATTAACACAAATAATCCAGTCAAACATGCAAGAAAAAGTATCCTGAAATAGTATTAGGTGTGATTATTTGTAAATAAAATGGATTTACTTACAGGAGCAGGTTAGTTATCATCACATCTTCTTAGATAAAGTTGTGGATTGTTGATGCTCATCAGGCTGCACACAGTTTGAGAGTTTGGACTCCAACAAGTTAAAATCAGAGCGACTGTGAACAAATGGAGGAAATTCAGCCCCATTGTTAACCTCCCCGGGAGTGTTTGACCAACAAAGATCAATCTCTGAGCTGCTGTGAGTCTGAAAGGTCAAACAGGAACCTGAGAGAACAGCTGAAGGACTAAATCTCTGCCTTACGTCATCTAATGTTGATTTTGATGTTTCACAGTCAAAACATGGAGAGACGCCAGAAAAAGAGTTCATGTTCTTTAAAACATCAGATCACATGAACAATAAGCCTTTACAGTCCCTCCAGTCCAACCTAAAACCTTTAAAACCCGCATCAGGGTTTGGACCCAGTTTCTGGGTGAAGCTACATGCCTTGAACATTTCTGGAAAATGTGACAAAATATGAACTGACAAAATAAATAAAAGACTGGATCGGGTTTCAAACTGAAGTCTGTTATGGGCCACAGTAAATGAACCAAAGATTTTCTGCAGAAGCCACTTCCGTGTGCACCTTTCAGGTAAACTTAATTAGAGGTGAAGTGTGTCTGCGCACAAACCGGACTCCCGCAACCACAACCTACCTGACAGCCGTTACATTTCACGGGGAGTGACCCTGAATTCCACGCCACGCCCTGCAGTGTCACCTGAACTGGTGCGGCATCTTTCCGCCCACCTGTTGGGCCGCTCCCACACCTGAACTATAAAGTCCATCGTGCGGGCACCCGCAGCACCGGCTCTCACACACCTCTACAGACACTGTCCTCTCAGCAGAACTGAATTACCATGAGCTCCGTGCGCCGCTCCGGATATTCATCCATGTCCCTGTCCTCGATGTCCACAACCAGGGCGTCCACCCGGGGCTCCAGCGTCTATGGCGGGGCAGGTGGTCGAAATGTTAAGGTTTCATACGCTTCCAACGGTCTGGGCTCCGGCTTCGACCTTTCACAGGCTGTCGGCAGTGACAACATGATGCCAGGCAACGAGAAGGCGACCATGCAGAACCTGAACGACCGTCTGGCTGCTTACCTGGAGAAGGTGCGCTCTTTGGAGTCCGCCAATGCCAAGCTGGAGCTTCAGATCAGGGAGTGGTACGCGAATAAGACCCCCGCTGCGAGGGACTACAGCAAGTACCAGCCAATCATCGACGACCTGCGCAACAAAGTAAATTTGATCACAGTTATTATACAAGTGTTTTCTGATTGGCTGTTGTAAAATGATAGATCTTCAACTTATCACAGTGTAAAAAATGTTAGTTTTTGACCTCCTTTCATTTAAAAACGGACTGATCTTAAAAATATTCATCAACTTATTTTTATAGCTATAAACATATAAGAATTCCTATTTTTTCTCAGATTGGGGGACATTTATTGAAGAAAACCTTTTACAACAAAGTTGAATCACTTTATTTTGTGCTTGTACAGTAAATACTCAGCAACAGAAATTTAAAGATCAAAACTGAAATCTCATGCCTTGAAGCAGGAATGTAAGAGAGACAAAGAAAACTATTTGTTTTGGTTCCTGATGAGCTTCATTCTTGGAAACCCACACACTGGTTATAAGCTGCTGACAGAGTGCTTTTATTTTTATTTTATAGATAATAGTTGCCATGCAGGAAAACACTGGGCTGATGCTGCAGATTGATAATGCCAAACTAGCAGGAGAGGACTTCAGAATGAAGTAAGTGAACCTGCTCGTCATCAGTTGTGTCAGGTTATGTGAACATTATGACAGAGCTGTAACGGTCAGTAAAACCGGCCCAGCTGGTTTTAAAGTTTCTCTGTTTGGTCTTTTATACTGACTTCAGGCATGACAATATAAACCATTTCCTCACAGGTTTGAGCATGAGCTTTCAACTCGGATGCAGGTAGAATCAGACATCGCTGGGTTGCGTAAGATCCTGGATGACCTGACGATGTCTCGGTCTGACCTGGAGATGCAGGTGGAGGGTCTGAAGGAGGAGCTGGTCTTCCTGAGAAAGAACCACGAGGAGGTGAGAAAAAAGTTCAAGTTTTAAAATAAAAGCTCCAGTAAATAAACATACAATTATATTGATGAAAATATATGGGAAAATGTGCAGAAAAAAAAATAAAAAATAAAAACAGAGACCAAAGAGAACAGCAGGGGTTATAATTGTTGACCGTTTAAAAGTCACACATAAAACCTTCTTAATCTTGTGACCAAAAACAACCTGATTAATACAGCTTCTCAGAAGACTCTTCAACATGTGTCAAGAAATATAAGTATTTTCTTTAACAAACTAACTTGTCTGGATCGTCAACGTGCCAAATGTGACACACACTTCAATAAAGGCGCTGCCTCAGATCTCGGAGTGCTGCCAGGAGACGGTGACGAATATGAACACCTCAAAGGATTTATGTTGACAAAAGTATTTTTAAGTGCCAATCATCGCTGACATTCTCCTCAGTCATCATTGCTATAAATTTAGCTTTTTTTTTTTTTTTTTTTTGAACAGTCATGTTGGAACACGGCTCTTCTAGATTGTTCCTGTTTTTTTCTTTGATGCTATTACTTAACTTTTATTGTTGTTGTGTTTGTAGGAAATGGAAGCCCTGCGCAGTCACGTCACAAGCAGCTCTGTGAACGTCGAGGTGGACGCAAAGCCTCAGGAGGACCTGAACAAGCTGCTGGCGGAGATCAGAGCTCAGTATGAGGGCATCACCGAGAAGAACAAACGTGAAATTGAGGCTTGGTATAATGTCAAGGTGAGAAGAACCAGAGACAGCGAACTGCATCACCATCATCTCACGATTACATTTAAAGAGGGATTTAAACTCTGAAAAATAATTTACATGTGAATTTTTTCCAGTTCGATGAACTGAACAAGCAGATGGCAACCTGCACAGAAACTCTCCAGACATCTCGAAGTGACATTAACGAGCTGAAGAGGACTCTTCAGGCTCTGCAGATTGAGCTGCAGTCACAGCTCAGCCTGGTAATCTCAATTTATACTCATAAAAGTTGTACAACAGACTTGTTCTTTTCAGAAATTCAGCTTTGTCTTTCAGAGCTGCTTCATATTTGTTCTGCTTGTAGTAACATAATATAGAACATAAATATTTACAGTGTAAACAGCAGCTACCAAACCTGTTCATCACTATTTGTAGCTGCTTCTTGAGGCAGTTAACAGTCTGAAACAAGTAATCAGCTCTCAGTAAAAGCTGGAATCTTCTCCTGTGTTTGTTCTGCAGAAGGCCGGCTTGGAAGGTCAGCTGCATGAGACAGAGGACCGTTACAGCAAGATGCTTAAGAGCCTTCAGTGCATGGTGGACAGTCTGGAGTATGAACTCAGCCAGATGAAGATGGACATCACGCGCCAAGCCACTGAATACCAGACGCTGTTGGACATCAAAACCAGGCTGGAGATGGAGATCGCAGAGTACAGGAGGCTGTTGGATGGAGATGAACCTCCGTAAGGGAGTCATTTTAAATAAACAGATTCTGTTTCCTGAAAGAAATTTTGGATTAAAAACTAGATTTATTCTTTTCCAAACAAGTCAGACAAGTTTGATGTTTGAAATATGTCAAATTTTTGTTGTAGGAAAGCTGTCGCAATCGTAGAGGTGAAAGAAGAAAAACGTAAGTTTACAGTCCAACTGCAGAAACAGCCTCTGATCAAAAGGTTGTACATGAAAGAGTAAAATTACAAAATGACAAAATTGCCTTTTTAAAAACCAGTAACTACAATGCATTTTTGATCAAACATAAAAAAGCCACAATTTTAGGTCCCATCGTTTAGTTACTACAACTATACCAAAGTCTGATCATCTCAGTGTTCCAGCCTCTCGTGACCATTAAGTCAAAGAAATCTTGAGGACACAGACGGTTGTAGAACATGTGCATTGAGTGTTTTATACTCAAACAACAAAACCTTAAACTGATCCTAAAGTAAACTAAAACCCAACAAAAGCTAATACAGGTGAGACATGTGTAAGTATTCATGTTTGCTGTAAAAGTTAAGCTGCAGGATTCTGGCAGCCACTGACTCCAAACAGTTACAATAATTAAGCCAGAGTGGAATAAAAGTGTGAATCCCATTTTACATGATAAATATTTAAAATTTTCAGCTTTGATAAAAATCCTTGTTTCTGAATCTGTTTCTCAAATGAAAAATCTTTGTCTTGTGTTAAATCCAAGTTTTTCATAAAAACTCAAGGACTCAGAGATTCACTGGACTGCAGGTACTGCCTGATCCAAATATTATTCATCCCATTTTAATCTCACTAAAATCAAGAATATTTAAAACCATAAAATGGGGGTTCTGGAGAAAATAAACTGCAGCATTTCATCTGCAGATATAAGGGAGTATCATCTGCAATAAGAGCCTGTTCCAAGAACAAAACCCTGAGGATCTCCACAGGAGATTGAATTAGGATTATTATATGAATCAGATTCTGATTCTCAAATATAGACCTAAATCTGGTCTGATATGGATTCAGTAAATTCACGTTCATATCTTCCATTAATGAATTCTCGCTGTTCATCATTTAATGTCATGAACTTTGCTGGTTTCCAAAGATTTTTTTGGGTAACCTGAGTGTTTTAAAAATAGGTTCTCTAGATTAAAAAAACTTTTAAAAAGGAATATCTGTATAGTTGAAACAAACTCTGACTTGTTAAAGTGATTTCGATTTCACTCATAAATGAATGAATGAAATGAGTTCCGATGTTCTCCACAGGTAAACCGGTCATTACCCAGAGGACGAAGGTAGTGATTGAGGAGCTCATTGATGGAAAAGTGGTGTCTCGCACAGAAGATGTGGACACTGAGGTTCTCAGCAAGTAAACCAACCCAAAGAATACTGAGTAAACTGACCTTAGTGTATAAACATGTGCTAATCCCAGAGAGATTATAATTTCCTACGAATTTGTGATTCCAAAATGTTTGGCTTTTCTTAGAAAGTTATTTGTTATGATTTGTGGCAAGAAAAGAAACACAAAGCCAGAAAAACATTTATATACAAACTCAAATATGGTAAAAAAAAAAAATCTTAATTTGTGTAATAACATTTCCCCAATTTAAAGACGTCAAGATGCAAAAAAGAGACTTTAAGATGAATACAGTGTGAAAAAAATGTTCACGTCTGTGTGACCAGAGTCACAGTGAAAAGTCATGGAAAACTGTTATTTTCTTATGAATTTCTCTAATATTAACAGTATTTTATGTTCTGTGTGCAGAATTTTAGAGGTAGAAACCTCTGTTCAACAAATTACCAAAACAACTGGTTTTAAATAAAAACAAGATCAATATTTCTGCTGTTGTTTCTGTGACTTCTATCAATAAAATTTCTCTGAAATAGTTTTGCCTTTTTTGTTTACATTTTATATGATCAGCTTTCATTATGAAGAATAAAGGGGAATGTAAAGACATCGCTGTGCCACTGATCATGACCAAAGTGAAATGTCTTCATATGTCCACTAGATGTCAGTATTTATACAATTATTACCTCTCCGTCACGGAGGTTGTGTTTCTGCTTTCTGATTTGTCTGTTCTGTAACAGAAACGTTCTAAATGATATAGAGGAAAGGGGTTTGGAAAGATATAATGACCAGTTAATAAGGATTTAGGATTGATCTGAAAATAAAGTTTTCATGAATAACTAAATAAACTAATGATTTCAAAGTGATTCTAAATACTGAAGCTACATTTTGATAATCGAGGAATCAAGTAAAGTAGGACTATTAGATTTATCTGTAAACCATATTAAGGAGTAAATGAGCTCTTTGAGTGCTTTCTTCTAAAAAGAGAAATAAGTTATTTTTGGAACATGTGTTTCTTTTAATAAATGTGGTATATCTGAGGGTTTTAGTGTTTGTTTTAAATCAGTATTTGCAAATGTAAACGTTAGAAAGTGAACAGATATGTATTTAAGAACATTTTCTATCAAATGATTGGTCACAGAGGTGCTGCCTTGCAGCGAGAAGGTCCCCCGCCTCTCACCCACTGACTGCTGTAGATAGGCACCAGCTCCCTGCAACAGTCTTCTCTTTCCAAATTATGAACATTTCTGTCCTCAAAAGAGTGTTTATAGATGCAGGTGGACTACAGAGTCTGGACCTGAGGATTTGGTTCTCCTGTATGGATATCTGAACTCATCGCTGCTCTGAACTGCAGAAACGTCCCTTTTCTCCTGTTTGGTTCTGGAACCAGGTTTTGTCAGAGTGTGTTGTTGGGGTTAAAGGTTTCCTGGTTGTTGGGTTTTTCTAACATTTAATCCTTATCTCAGACAGGAATGTGTGTCTGTTCTCCTTTTCTTTGTTTCAAGCAGTTGCTTTTTTCCCAGATTTCTTTGTTGGTTTAAGAAGACCCAGTTTTGGTCTCCGCAGGTTTGGAGAACTTCTTTGACATGTCTCTGTTCCTATTCTCTTTTTGTAGGGATATTCTCAGTCTGATAGTTTACAGTTCTGATAACAGTCACTTTGTGCTCTCATCAACAATGTGAGTTAAAATACAGTTGTGTGCAGGTTTCCACTGTAGCCTACTTCAGTTCTGAGACAATCTTGTTCAGTTGGTAAAGCTCAGTCCAAGAAGGGCAGTTTTGTCATGAAATACCAGTTTTTTTGGGATCTCAAAAGCAGAGAGGCAGAGAGTAGCAGGCTCACGTAAAAATGAGTTTATTAAAGGACAAACAGGAGTGAGGGAACAAAACGAAACACAAATACTACTGCTATGGGAGACGAGGGGGTTAGTGCAAAGTCCAACAAGTAGCAAAGTAAATTCAAAATAACAAACAAAAGCACTTTACTCACTGTGGAGGAGGCATGAGTCCAAAAAAACAAGGTGGGGAAAAAAAACTCAAAATCCAATAATCCAAATTGCACGTAACTATGACAAGGACACTGTGGCTATGGTTTTAAGAATACAAGCGACACCATCAGACAGAAGACAACGGTCCGGCACTAAACAGACAACAGAATAACCCTTAAATAGTGCCAGACCCAGACAAGACACAGGTGCAGACGATGAGCTAATTGACAGGAGTGAAAGAACAGGAAGTGACATGACCATATATGGAACACAGACTGTTAAAACCAGAAGACACAGAGATCCTAAACATGAAACTTGGACACCAGACTATGACAAAATACAAAACTCAACACAGAGCACACAATGACTAAACATAAAGACATAATACTGTAAACAAACCTAAATCTAACCTAAACTCCAAAACCAGATAGCAAACAATGACTTAATCAAAACTCAAAAGCCCAACACTAAAACACAGAAGAGGAGACTGTGGAAAAACCCACGGCTCCTGACAAGTTTATTCGTTGCCACATCATCCCCGGTGAACTTTATTTAAACTGAGTTGAATCACAAAATGGAGAACAGGTGGGAGGGAAGCGGATTAAAAACAGTCTCTTTAAAATTGGTGAAATCCACAAGAAAAGGTTTTTGTCTGTCTATCTGTGGGGTTAAGCTTTGGAATGGACTGGAGGAGAAACACAGGCAAAGTCCTAACATCCATATATTTAAATCAATACATAAAAATATGATACTTCAGGAATACAAAAAGATCTGCCAATAATCATGGTTAATATGTTTTGGTTTTCTTTTTTGCTGTTATCAATATTGATTGTGCACTGGACTTGGTGATGAGCTAAAAAATTATATGAATGATTATAATTATGATTTGTTATTATTACTAATATTGTTGGTATATTGATCGTTGTACATAAGACTAGTAAAATGTATTTCTTCAAGAGAGATATTATATATTATATTATTCTATAGGGGTGGGACTAAATAAGCTTAGGCTTCCACCCACTCCTTTTGAACTTGTTTTCTCCTTTTGTATTATCTTGCTCTTAACTCTGTTTTAATTCTGTTTTGTTTGTTTATAAGTTCAAATAAAAAAATAAAAAATCAATCAATCAAAAATAAAACAGAAAATAAGATTTACAAAAACAGATGAGCAATACCTCTTCAGTGTATCTTTAGTTGATCATGTTTTTGTTGTCTCCCACTTCAATGTTCCATTTAAGTCACCACTGTTTATTCACTGCTGCTGTAGCATCATTTGGTTCACCTATCACAACCCCAATCATGCCATTACTTGAACCCGTGTTCACCTAGTTTTACCATGTAGTTTCATCAGTCTTTTGCCAGTTCATTATTTGTTCAGGTGCCCTGCGATGGACTGGCAACATGTCTGGGGTGCACCCCACCTCTCGCCCAATGACTGCTGGAGATAGACACCAGCTCCTTGTGACCCTGAACAGGAAGAAGCAGGTTCAGAAAATAAATGGATGGATGGATGGATGGATGGATGGATGGATGGATGGATGGATGGATGGATGGATGGATGGATGGATGGATGGATGGATGGATGGATGGATGGACTGAAGACCAGACTGAAGCTGTTGATCATGGAGTACAAGAGGCTGTTGCTCAGAGAGGTAAGAGAGCCATGTTAAAACAACAGATTCTGTTTCTTGAGAGAAAGTTTGGTTTAAAAATGATATTTAGGTTTGTATAAGTTTAATGTTAGAAACATGTCTTATTTTTTTTGGTCTTTTTAGAAAACTTATTTTTTAAAGCTTAGCTGTTTACAGCCTCTGGACAAAATGTTGCACATGAAAAAGCTGCAGTAATTGGTCTGTTTGACAAGCAGGTATTTCTCAAAACATCTTTACATTGCAGCTCACATTCTACACACATTAATCGGGTTCAGTGTCTTGCCAAACAACACTTTGATATGTGGAGGAGGAGGAAACTGGAATCAACTGCCAACCTTCAGATTGAACTGCTCTTCCTCCTGAACATTACCAAAGGTGCAAAGGAAAATGTGCTAAATCTCCAGTTCAAAACAACTTCTCAGTCAGAACGAATGAAAATTCTTCAATATTTTCTGAAGGACACTTGATGATTAGCAGCGATTATTCTGAAGAAAAGGAGGAATATAAAGTTTATGTAACCCGCCTAAAAGTGGGTTAAAGTAATGATTTATGTTCTTATCTGATCGTTATTTCTTTTAATTTCATGATTGTAAATGCTTGTGTGTTTTATTTTGAAACCGGGACTTTATTTTGTAAAAACCGGAAGTAATGCACAAAGATACCTGCAGTAGCTTAACATCGCAAATGCGCAAACGAGACTCTGGTGTTGTTTTGCTCGTGGGAGCTGGAGAGCGAGAGAAAAAGACGTTGGAGAGTCGTCGAGGAGCCACCTTAACTGTTCCGGTCTCCTCTGTAGAAACTCTCACTTGGTCAGGTCTTTTCATATTGGTTGGAAAAAACTTGATGAAGCTTCAGTCCTTGTGTCAACGAGATTAACCAGCGACTTGTAGATGGCGAGCCTCCCAGCAGAACTCTGATCATCACCACATCCTTCAGCTGAGGTTGTGGTAGGATTGTGCCGATTCCAAGAATTGACACCAACAGGAGCCACACTGAATACACTCCTGACTTGACTATTTTACTCTGACTTACCTGACTTGAACTTTGGATCCATAACGAACAATTCTGAACCAAGACCTTTGGAAGGACAATTTATTTTATTCTATTTTATTTTACATTTAAAGGGCCCATAGGCATTGTTAATTGTGTTCTGTTCAAATGATTTTGACAACTAAAAGTTGCTTTTCATAACTTATACTGGTGTCCCTGGTTATTACTCTTACTCATAGCTCCTACGAACCTAGTGGCGACGTGTACATACTCAGAAGTGGGTTACATTTAGGAGAATTTTTTATTTTGGCTTGAATATTGGAGTGATGGTCTTGAAATGCAGTGTGTTCATATCTCCACTAGATATCAGTGTTTTCACATTCATGTTACTATCACACAGACAGCTTTGGCTCCGTGTGAATGTGAACACTTGCAGTCTTTGAAAAAAGTCAACTGCAAAGAAACTTTGAAGTTCCGGGTTTCCCTCACAAAACTGATAGGCCCAGTGTTTATTTTTCAACATAATAATACCAGAACAAAGTATTTTATGGATGTTTAAAATAATAAAAATAATCTGAAAAGTTAAAACCAGCCTAGGAACATTAAAATAATTTGTTGCTCTCGTTTGGTTTAGTTATGGAGATAAACGTTTTTCTTATGAAGCAGAAACACTTACAATATCTTTACTGCACGTCTCTGTGTTGGATCTAGATACTGAGGAAATGTTTTTCAGACAGAAGATTTGAGGTTATGCTGGGAGACTCAGAACTTGTGATTTTCTTTAGTTGGAGTTTTATTTATTTTATCAGTGTTGTCAAATTTATTTGATGCATGTGTCTGTTTTTTGTATAAACATGAAAGAGGTATAAGACACTCGTTTATTACCTCTTGCCTAAGCAGAGAAAAACAATCAGATTTATTCTAAATTTAGCTACTGTTTCAGTTAATATAAATATATTTAAAAACGGATCTAATTGTTTTAGTATTTTTCAATAAAGCAATATTTATAAATCAGTGAGTTTTTTTTTTATATTTCTCTGGACAGTTTAGTTTATGTTAGGAAACCTGCTGCTGTAGTAAGATTCTATCAATTGGATCGTTTTACTCCTCAGTCACGACCTAAATGATGACAAAATCCTGCACCACGGGAAGCTGACGTCACCGCAGTACAGTCACCTCCACGGTGACGTCACTTGACGGTGGTAGCAGTCCGGGTTAATGCCATCTGCTGGATGGACGCAGACACTCACCCGACATTACGTCACCGGAGAGAAACCCGTGCCAAGTTCGGTTCGGTGAAGCCTGAGAATCTACCTGCTTCCTGCTCAGGCACCTGAAAGTTTGTTTCTCTAAAAACAAAACCGGAACCTTCCTGAGTTTACTTTAACTTTTAGTTTGGTGCCAGTAGTAATAAACGCAAAACAAACCAGTAGAATAAAAACAATTAGATTCATGAGTTAATCAATACAGTTAATTTAACGTTCAAAGTGGGTCATAATTCCTCTTTGTTCATTTTTACTGGAGAAAACCAAAGTGAATCAGATGAATGAACCAGATACAATCAGATTAACTTAATTAGTCATGTTGAAGTTCTGATCTAAAAGTCATAAGAGAAATATCATAAAAAGAAATTGTAGCTTATTAAAGAAACGTGATGGGAAACTCCGGCAAGCTGCTGTCCATGGTGCTGAAAGCTACAGAAACTGACTCGGATGGCTGATTAATTTAAATAAAACAATACAAAATATCGCGAGATGAGGCAGTAACTGTTATATTTATGTATAATTTGAATTGGGAGGTGTGACTGCTTGAAGGTAAAACGGCAGGATGTGCGTGTCACGCTCCCAGCTTTCATATGATGATGCGAGGACTCCGTTTTCACATGATTAGATGCTCCTCCGCACAAACAGAGAGGAAGGAAGTCTGCATAGCCACCTACTGAGAGGCGCGGACTCCGCCTTTACCACTCCAGCGTCTAGCTCCAGACCGAAAGGGGACCGGCTGAGAGACGCGAACCGGGTCCACATTCAACCGCAAGAGGAACGCAAACCGGAGATGGGCTCACCGTGATACGGAGAAGGGGGAAAGTCAGGGGGTAGGGGGAAACACCCAGTAGGAGGAGGACAAACAAAAAGCACAACCGAAGGTGCCTGGAACCATGAGCGGCTGGTCGCCTGAGCTGCGGCTGCCGCTCTGCCCGCGGACCATGTCCTGAGCTGAGCCTCGGTGGAGAACCTGTCAGCCGAAACGACACGCCGAGGAGGATCAGGAGGAGGCGGAGGAGGTGGTGGGGTGGTGGTCGAAAAGATGTCCGCCTCGGTGGGGCCCCAAGGCGGCCCTCGCCCACCCACCGTGCCGCCATCCATGCCGGATCTGCCGGACCTCAGCCACCTCACCGAGGAGGAGCGGAATATCATCATGGCCGTGATGGCTCGGCAAAAGGAGGAAGAGGAGAAAGAACAAGCCATGCTAAAGTAAGGGCAGCATTTTTCCTTTTAACGAGGAAGTTCTAACATAAAGCTTTAAGATAAATCTGTGGTTCATCAAATAAACAGCAGCAGATGCTTTTACTCGTTTTTTCTATCATTAACGCTTCCAAATCCGTCTTGAAGAAGTCCTGGTTCACCCACCGAGATGAAGGCACATGGAGCTGAGAGCTCAGGAGGGGCTCGTCAGAATTAGAGCTTGTTGTTGGAATCAGTGAGTAAAATGAAACATGTGGTGACAGCGGGTGAAGATAGCCTGAAGCAGGGTCAGACAGGTGCAGGTGTGAGGATGGGGTGTGACACCGCTGGTGGGAGATGATGAGGAGGAGGGGGGCAGGCGTGGGGAGGGAGGAATGAATCATAGCGTTCTGCATCCCTCAGCAAGTGGATTTCATCAATGGGGACTGCACCCCGACTCACGTTACAATCCAGCTCCGCTGTGATTTCCGTTTTACGCGCGGCTGCAGGACGGCCTGTGTTTTATCTGTGTGGCTCCCTGCTGGCTCGATGAGCCCATGTGTGTGCGTGCGTGCGTGTGGGTGGGTGTAAGTCCGTGGGAGAAAAGCACACTGTGTAAGGTGTTAACCATTGGTGTCATTAAAACCCTCAGACCTTTAGACTGGAACTGTTTTTTAAGCGGACTGAGCGCTTTTCGACCATTGACGCTCCTCTCGGCTGTAAGAGGAAGATGGGGTGTGGTTGGTAGACTTGCAGGCCTAAACCGGACACGTACAAATAGAAAAACAGTGAAAATGGCATGACACGTTTATAAACGTTATTTGTTTTCATATCCGTTGAATATGTTGATTGAAGGAGCGTCACTTTAAAAGGGCAGAAGAAGCGGAACATGTTTCAGTCAGAGAGGTCTGGGTGCGCTGCTACTGCTCCTGACTCGGTCTGCCTTTGCACTGACGATGTACCGGCTATATCCCGATCTGCTACAGCATATGAAACAGTCTCAGCTGCTTCCGGCTCGGCAGAAAGTGAAGCTGCTGTCTCAGACCTGCAGCAGGATCGCTCCGGTTCTAATGGCTGGCTTCGTTTCCTGAGTGCAGCCTGAAGGGAAGCTCGGCGAGAGCCCCTGGAGAGGATGAGATGTATTTAATGTTCCATGAGACGCAGGTTCATAATGGCTCCATCATCTGGCTAATCATTAAAAGGACCAGAACACCGTGGACACGGGACAGATTTCAGAGAAATATGCAGATAATTTCCAGGCAGTCTGTCTTTATTACAGCAGACTGATCTTCCAGTTCCAAAAGACTCACAGATTGGTGAAAAAACAGCTGGTAGTATGATTTTATTTAATCATACAGAACTTATCATTTTTACATAATAGGTAAAATCAGTTTTTAACAACTAACCCTGTATGTTATGGTTTTCTTTATTTCAGTCAAATAACACATCACATAAGACAATATAATACAGCACAACAGCATGAAGCACTTGAAGATTAGGTAATAATTAAAAGTAGGTCATTAAAATCTTTGCAATAAGAAGTTGACCAAGTCAATAAGTTACCGTGTGTTAGTAGAGCCAAGTGAATAGTTTTGTCAAAAATAATTTCTAGAAAATATCAGGCACATGTCAGTCTCTGAACTCTCATCATGTTCTTCTATTTCTGAAAGAATTTCAAGAAGCAGAAAAGAAGCAACAACTGATTTATTGGTTATTGTTGAAACATTTAAGACCTGAGATGCCCTCAAATTAAATAAATGTATTCTTTTTCTTTGTTTACCTTCTACTTTTAGAATTTTATTCTTGTTGGTAGAGAAGATCCAGGTTGAAAACAATTTATCTGGAGGTCAAATGGAATTTTAAACTTGTTCTGTTCAGATCCAGAAACAACAGTCAGTAACTTCCTGGATGTTGTTTCACCTTCCAGCTCTGTCCCGTCCGGTTGCAGCTTCATCTGACATCAGAGCAGCTGGCAGAGAGAAAAGGTTCAGCAGAAACACAACTTCATGTTTCACAACTTTCAAATTTCCACATGAAGCAAACTGAAATGGCTTGAACTGAAACATCTGCTCAGTCCGATGAGAAACCAACATCTGTCCTGATTCACAGTCCTGCTCCAAAACTACACAGAAAAAAAGAACTTTTCTCTGTGCTGTATGTTCTCACTCACTCAGGACACTCTTAAATCTATAGAAAAACACAAAGTGAAGAATAAATAAGGATTGTTTTAAATCTGATCAGGAGAAACAGTGGATGCTGGAGGAAGTCCAGGAACTCAGCATTTAATCTGATTACTGGATTAGATATTAGATATAATCTGATTAATTGATAGGATTTCATTTTTGATCTGTGAAGCAGAAGCTAATGCACCTAATAAACCTAATGTAATAACTTAAAGATAATATTGTCAGGTGTGTTGGGGAGATGAAATTCAATTCTCTAAAATCTTGATAAAGGAAGCATTAGAGTTTCCTTCGTTGCCTCCTTTAGGAAACACGGGATCGTCTTAAATTTTTATTTTTCATTTGGTTTGCAGCTGGATCTTTCCAAGAAACACTCATTCAGCTTTATTTAGTTTTAATAATATAAAGAAATATAATAATATAAAGAATAAATAAATAAAAGACAGACTGAAGGCAGACTGACTGAGAACAGTGGAGACAAAGAGCAGTTTGCCTTTTGACAGCAGATGGAGAGGTGAAGACACGGGGCCGAGGGGCACAGATGGAGGAAGAAGCAACAAGGATTCAGAGGTTTTAAGGATCAGAGTTCTGGTGAGAGACTGAAAGAATGAAAAGCTTCTGGAAGAGTTGCTGTTCACACACACAGCTCTCACCCTTTGCAGCTTGTGACTGAGCTGCTGCTTTCCAGCAGGTCAGGTGAGGATGAAGATGCAGCACAGGCTGTGGCTTTCCTGAAAGTTGCTGTAATCAGTAATCAGATGTAATCAACAGGTTAGCAAAAACTGGGTATTCTGTCGAAGGTGTGATATTCAGATTCTGTGTTATATTAAAGCAAATTGAATGGATACACCAAATCCCATCGCATAGATTCTTATTTTAATATCTGCTGTTTGTGCTGAACTCCTTAAACTAAATTAAACAGCAGAGGAATCAGAAAATTGATGTTTAAAGACCAAAAACTAACAAGTCTTAAACAACAACAAATAAATATCAGCTCCCTGAGCAGAAAAATGCAAAAATATTAGGGTTTACCCAAATATAGAATCAAAAGTGAGAGAGATTCTGCTTTGCTTTTTTTTAGTCAGTGCTGTGATGCTATTTTTGATTTGTTTGTTTGTGTCTTGAGTGCAGGGCAGTGAAGCTCAGTTCATGATTTTCAGTCTGTTTTTATCATGTGATGAGTCCAGTAAAAATCCTTGCAAAACACCTGATTCAGAAAACAACAGAATATAAACAGTTTAAAATTTTAAAAGTTTTAAAGATCATATCTGAGTATTTAAAACAGATTCCACTCTGAAACAACGAAGGGAAACAAAA
>SSNP01000038.1:1444939-1471623 GCA_006937955.1 Pachypanchax playfairii | reverse complement strand
ATCTGGTGGAGAAGGCAAAAGAAAAACACACTACAGGTAAAAGCTGCAGCATCATGTGAAGATGTTGTTCTGAATCTTGTTGTTGTGTTTTACAATCTTCTGTTTATGCTTTTAAAAGGATGTTTTGCACTTTAATATCTAATTTGCTTGAAAACAGTTGTAATTTATTTTCAAAAGATTTTAAGAGCAAACTGAAGAGTTAAAAATTTTCTGTAAGAAAATACTAAAATGTTAAATTATGGATCAGATCTGAAAATAGCGCTCACTTTGAAGCAGTTCCTGAAATATTTAAGTATTCAGTCCACTGGCTGCTCTTGAATCTTTTCTCTTATTAACCTGTTTCAGCTTTGATCCAACACTGATTTCCATAAATTACAGTGTGATAGTTGCACTTTATCTCAGTGTGCAGAAAGATGGCAGCGTGAAGTATCCTCACGTCCATGAGGAAGCACGTGTGAACATGTAGACCTGTTTCTCAGCTGTGTTCTCACACATGAACTGGAACAGACATCCATCCACCTTCATGTGAACAGACTGTCTGTGCTTCAGTCTGGAGGGAAGGAAAAAACAAACTGCACCAGGTTGTTTTCTGTTCACGCTCAGTGTGTTTCAGCCACGTGCTGCAGAAAAAAGTCAAGAAAGTTCACCAGAGTTCATCTTCAAACTTTATGAACCGACTCTAATGCAGACGGGAACGTACAGAGGATTGTTCTTGTTAGTGTGTTTATTTGTCTCCTTCATTAAAAAGATCCAAAATTATGTTTCTGTTTTTTATGTGGAATAGTTAAACAGTGATTGACAGATATTCCTTACATTCCTTTATATTGTTTGAAACAGTCTCTTGTTTGCACATTAATGAAGCTTCAATGAACTGGTTGAACTGTAGCTACAGAGAATTGTGACCTCTGACCCTGAAACTGGAGAGAACAGGAAGCTTCATGATGGATTCACGTTGCTTGTGATTGTTGTTTCATTGGTTCTAACGGTCCTGGGTTGGTTCTGTGTTAGTTAACGGTCCTGGGTTGGTTCTGTGTTAGTTAATGGTTCTGTGTTAGTTTATTGTCCTGGGTTGGTTCTGTGTTAGTTTATGGTTCTGGGTTGGTTCTGTGTTAGTTAACGGTCCTGGGTTGGTTCTGTGTTAGTTAATGGTTCTGTGTTAGTTAACGGTCCTGGGTTGGTTCTGTGTTAGTTAACGGTCCTGGGTTGGTTCTGTGTTATTAGTCCTGGGTTGGTTCTGTGTTAGTTAACGGTTCTGGGTTGGTTCTGTGTTAGTTAACGGTTCTGGGTTGGTTCTGTGTTAGTTAACGGTCCTGGGTTGGGTCTGTGTTAGTTAATGGTTCTGGGTTGGTTCTGTGTTAGTTAGGTTCTGTGTTAGTTTATTGTCCTGGGTTGGTTCTGTGTTAGTTAACGGTTCTGGGTTGGTTCTGTGTTAGTTAATGGTTCTGGGTTGGTTCTGTGTTAGTTTATGGTTCTGGGTTGGTTCTGTGTTAGTTTATGGTTCTGGGTTGGTTCTGTGGTTGGTTTGTAGTTGGTTTGGGTGGGACTCTGACTTGTGGAGTATCTTTACGGCACCAACATGAATATTTTACTAACATTTAATCTCCCTGTCCCTCCAACATCAGCCTGTGATCAGAAACAAAAGTGTTTCTGTGAGATTATTTAAAAAACATAAGAAATAATAGTAAAAGCTTTTATAGTTTAAAGAATTATTATTTGCATGCTTTCAATTTTGGAAAAATTACATACATTTTAAGGTGGTTTGAGAAAGAAGTGATACTGTAAGATTTGAAAAGCATCACTTTTATTGCAGTTGCTGCAGTTTGTTTCCGTTTCTGGTTTTGGTTGATATAATTGGTTCTGTATTCTTTTCTTAATTAAAGCTGCTGATCTGAATGTGGAACACGAGAGTCAAATGAGATTTGAGTTCCAGCCTCCTTGGTATCAAAGTGAAAAAATGTTTGGACAACCTGTTCTCATTCCCAGATTCTGTTGTCTTTCAACATTTGTACCCAGAGGCACCAAACACAATGCAAACAGAACCATCTGTACTACCAGTGCTATTCTGAATCACAAACATGCAACACAAGGTGAAAGGAAGGAAGGACAGAGGAAAGAGTTCGAAACACGAGACCAGGAATGGAACTCAAACCTTTTAAACCCTTTAAATTTTATATCAGTTTTCAGTTGTTCATCAGTTTGTTCACATTGTTTTTTTTTTAATAATTTAATTTAAAGGGAAAAGTTAGATATAGCACTTGATTTGTGAATTAATAAATTCAGATCATAAAATAAAAATGATTGCACATGTTAAAAGATGTTGGAAAATGTTCTATTTTTAATATTTTTCTAATAAAATAAAGGTAAACGCTTCGTTTTGCACAGATCTGTAACAACATGTCCTAAATCCACAGGGTTAAGAAGTTTTTAGTTTATACTGAAACTGAAACAGCCCAAATCTCAGAGCAACAGAAAGAGAAAATTGGTCCAATTCATACTCAGACTCATGAGATTAGATTTTCATCCATATTAATGTATCTGGTTAAAAAACAAAAACTTTTATTCAGTTTTCCATCATTTTTTGTATCTGTATTAAAAAAATTAAATGATTGACGATGAAGTAATAGTTTCTTATTTTGGTTAGAATTAAACATTTAAACTTTTGGGCGCACATATTATACAGTTATTGTTTGTTCATGAAAAGCTAAAACTTCACAGAAAGTAAAATTCATGTGTTCAGCTTAAATTAAGAGAAGAACAGAAGTAACTGAAGA
Organism: Pachypanchax playfairii; assembly: GCA_006937955.1. Lineage (NCBI taxonomy): Eukaryota > Metazoa > Chordata > Actinopteri > Cyprinodontiformes > Aplocheilidae > Pachypanchax > Pachypanchax playfairii. The sequence goes on along the minus strand of SSNP01000038.1, from coordinate 1,468,852 downwards.
ATCAGATGTACGAGGTGCAACAGAGGAACCATGGTTACCTTCAGCAAACAAGAATCATGGCTTGTACTTCACCTGAAAGGTCAAAGGTCATGCATTTCACAACTGGACATGTCTCTTAGTACTAAAAACAGAAAGAAAGAGACACGAGGATGAAAGATGGATCTCAGGTTCCCTCTGCTGTGATGTCAAAGGCAGAGTGACGTTCAGCTACAGTGAGGCATGTTTGAAAAAATGAAAGTGAGGGAGGGGCCGAAGATATAAATGGAAAAGAGAGGAAACATCAATTCAACGAGATGAAACGAGACAGACAGTCTTATAGTGAGAAACTCTTGCCAAGAAAGCACTCTGCTTCATATTATATACAACATCAATAAAACAGTCATTAACATCCACACTCTGGGTCTGTGTGTGTGTGTGTGTGTGTGTGTGTGTTAGCTGAAAACAGGATTTAGAGAAAAACAACAACCTTATTTTGGAAAGTGAAGATGGACTTGACCACAAATCTAAAGCTTATCTCTCCAGACTGTTTGTTGGAGTTTGTTTTTAACATTTTTTTTTCCAACTTGCTCTACATCTTTGTTTCTGAACATTCAGATACATGTTGTGTGTTTTTAAAACATCTTACTCTGGTCCATGAGAGACTTTCAGAATACCTGGAGAATTTATCACTTTAAAAGATCAGAGGAACGTCTGGAACATCTTATGAAATGAAGTGCAGTTTAAACTTTTACAGAACTTTATTTTCTATTATACCCATAATTCCACCTTTTAAATCCAGTTCACATATTATGGTATAAGAATAGAATTTATCTCAGATCTTTAAAGTCATAATAGTTCTTGTTGTCAGAGGAGTATTTTTACTCTCAGTCAGTTCATCTCTGTTTTCCAGTGAACAATCTGCATTACTGTCACTCTAATAAGTCTCATTATTAGTGATTAAAATTGACCTACAATGAAACAAACACCTTTGCTGTAACATTTGGAGTGTTTGAGGTGTGGAAAGCAGCAGAACAAACTGACAAGTTCAGATTTGTCTCTTTGAGAGATTACTGCTGCAGACATCCACCATCTGGGTGCTTTATTTCTGATATGATGCTCCATTTTTCAGCCTTTTGACAGAAACACAAATATGTACAAGTTGTCATGAAGCACATCTCAGCAGGCAAACAAGAAAACAAAGATTATTCTGTTTGTTGAAGCACCCATCTGTTGCTCTTTCTGTTAGACTTTTCTTATTTTCAGCCCTTGAATGGATTTTTCAGGATTTACATGTTTGTTTCTTCAGTCTGAACCTCCTGACTTGATCTGTTTGTTCTTTTTTTGTCCCCTCTTCCCTTTCTTGACTTCTTCTTTCCATCCTCCTGTTTCCAGCCTCTTTCCATCATCCACTCCTCTTCTTCTGTGGTATTTATAGTGTGACTGTGTGCACCGGCTGCTGGCCCACGCTTGTTTCCAACACTGCTCTTTTTATCCACCCTTTGCTTTTTACTTGTCCTCCTCCTCTTGGTGGACAGCAGGATATTGATACATCTCTTTCTGAGTTGTAAAAACTTTTTTCTTATTGTCCTGCCTCAAGCTGTTTATCTGTTTTGATCCTTCGACGATGCCTTTGCCTGAGACTCTTCTTCTCACAGTGAGTGTTTTATGCCATCAGAGGCAAAAACGTTTTCTTTTCAGCACCACTGTGGTGCTGCTCAGTGAGACCTGTTTATTGATCCAGAGTTCTTGTTTTATTCTTAAATCCGAAGTCTAAATGTTCAGTTTGTTCTTGTCTGATTTTTAGTAATATCAAACCTTCATCATATTCTAAATGTAAAAATCACCTGTGAAGTTCAGAATTGGAACAAAAACAGGACGGATGCTCTGGAATTGAAACCTTTCACCTCATCTGGATGCTCAATCTCACCTTTTTCCGCCTCTTTTCATAGTGTTCCCTTTTAAACATTATAGATTTATTCTTATTTGAACTAAATGTTAATGTCACAGTCCGAATTTAGCTTTAAAATGTTTTCAAAGGCAATGTGGTGACTGGTGACCTGTCCATAGTGTCCCCCGACTCTCACCCAAAGACTGCTGGAGATCAGCACCAGCTCCCTGCGACCCTGAACAGGAAGAAGCAGGTGGAATGGATGGAAAATAAAAGTCTCATTTAAAAAACAATGTACAGGAGGAAATGTTTTAACACAACCAAAAAGTAAAGTGACAATAATCAAAGACACTGGTGTTTCTCTACATCAGTACTTCCTGCGGGGGGGGGCTTCTTGTTTCTCTTTATCAGGGCGTCACCGGCAATCAGCTGATGGAACAGAAATAGCTCTGCCTGTTTCCCCTTCTTAATCTTGGACAAAGTATTTTTAGAGTCACTAATTAACAACTCAACACTTGTGAAGTCAGACGGAGGAGAAAAGATGGAGAGAAGGAAGAAAGAGGAGAAAGAAGGCGGAGCAGCTTGAGGCACGGCCACATTCATACATGTCGAAGTGTGAAGACGCTGTCAGAGTCATTGTTTTATAGTTTCATGTGAATGCACTGTACGCTCAGCTGTTGACAGAGACACAGCTGGACTAACCAACATCTGGCTTGGTTTCCCTGCTGGTCTGTAGTTCAGTTTAAACTGTCTGACTGCAGCCACATGACTAAACATCACAAACATACGTAAGTCACAGGAGTTCGACTTGGAAAGATGCTACAGCAGTTAGCAGTAAAGCTTTGTGGAGTTAGAGCTGTTGTGTTAAGACCAACTTTAATCTGATTAAGTCACATCTGCAACATCATTGTTTAGATAAGACAATGTGATGTCATATGTTTTCTGTAAGTAATACTGTGAGTTGGGCAGCTGTTAAGTTGATGAGTTCAGAGCAAATTAAACCAAATTATGACAAAATTATAAAAAACTTGACTGGAAAAAGAAATAATCATTCAGTAAATCATTTAACAGATTTGCTAATTTGTAGTTTTGAAAACAAGTTTTACTTCAGTAAGAAGACGCTTTATGTGTCTTCAAATGTTTTTGGATTTAGTTTTTATTTGCTGTAGAACCTGAAACATTCAGCTGAACTCTGGTTTCTGTTGTTTAGCTTGTTTTCCTGAAGTCAGTTAGTCAGTGTTTCTCTGGGGCTTTTTAACTTTTCTTTAACTATTTGTTGCTTTAAATCGTTACTGGATGTGAATGAAACAACAGCAAGTCCTAATTATAACAAACAGTTTTAAATTCTGAAGTTATTTGATGTCTCCAGACCTTAGTTTGTAAATATTTTCAAGTAAAGCAAAATCTTGATATTTCATTGGAAACTCCGGCTGCTTTTAGCACCAAATAAATCCAAATCTGCTTTTTTATTGAACCGGATCCTCATTTTTCACCTGTTCTTGGCAAAATGATATAAAACCCTTAGAACATTGAACATTTACCTCTTATCTTTGTGGAATTTGTTCAGCCAAATGCAAAATAGTTTCTGTCTTATTCTGCTTCAAAAAAGTTTTGTGTTGAACCTGACAGATAATTCATGTTGGCGTGTCGTTTGAAAAATCTCACAGTAAATATTACATGAAGTGGAGCAACAATACAGCTGCAGCCAACAGGCTCAACACAGTTAACACTAAAATATTTGTTCTGTGAAGCTTAGAATCCTAGCTGCTTTGTAAATATTATGATTATATATTGTATATTTATCTCTATAAGTCCAATCTGAAACTTGAATCTGTTTGTATATTTAATGTTCTGTAAATCCAGGAGGGACTTGGGTTTGTCTACATCAGCCTCTACTAGACTAAAACATTTTAGCGCTCTGTCACCTTCTGTGTTGCCAGGGATTGTGACCGACCCTCAGGGACTGCAGAAGGTTCAGGCATGTAATCAATAAACACACAGCTGGGTGAACACGAAGACAGTGTCCTTACTGGAGAGGACGTCTTTGTAATACAGAGATAATAAATAAAGTATCAAACAACAAAAGAGTTTGGTATTTCTTTAACTAAGATCGTTACAGACAAAATCTCATAAACACAGAAATGAATCCAAATTATTACAAAGAAATTAAATGTTTCATTTCAGACATGGTTGTGAAAACAACCAAAGCAAAAGTCTGATTTAAACAGAAGATCCAAACACATTTTAATATTTTATTATTCAGAATTATTACTTGATAAAGTGAAATCAGTGACTGATATGCTACTTCAGTCTAATCATCTGATTCCCAAAACAAAACGTTTCTCACCTTATTCAATAATAATGATGTGGTTGCTCCACATTTTATATTTATTGACCATCTACTTACTGAAATATTTGTTTAATGTGACGGGAACATTTTGCAGCTGAAGAACTGTGACCTGATTCCTGCAGATTTTAACAGCTTTGGTTCCGTCTCACTCCTCTTACCAAACACTGCTGGTACATGAGTCACACCTGTATAATTTATCAACAGCAGCATTTTACTGCTGATAAAACAGATATTTGTTGGAGGAGTTGGAGGACGGAGGAGAGTTTAAACAGAAACACAATGATGAGTGAATGTTTGTACCATTTAACTCTTCACAGGAGATCCTCTCAGTTGTTTTCCTTTATTTTCCATCTTTTGCAGTTTTGCATCATGATGCTGCAGGTTTTTGATGTGGCTGACACTGAAATCTCAGAAGATAAAGAGAACGAGCATCTTCAGTCCGATAAAAACAGATTGATTTTATTCTGTTTCATGCTGTCTCACTGCTGAATGTGTGGAAATTTAAAAAAAGCTGTTCTTTAGAGCAGAAACAGCTGGTGCACTAACACCCGCTGACACCTGATGCTTGACGCCATCAGGTTGCCATGACAGCCACGACAGCTGTTCCCATGGTACTCGAGCCTGGCTCAGCTGCTGGTCTCCCATTGGCAGGATAGATGGCTTCTCGGGGTCAGAGGTCACATATATGACGTCGCTGCTGTGGTGATGTCGTGTTATGTTGTCTTTTAGTCTGAAACATGTTTGATGTTTTTTCCAGTGAACACTTATCATCCTTAAATCACTGAAACTGTTCAACAGATCTTTTAGGGTAATAGAGCAAAGCTAAAATGGGATCAGGGATATTTTAACATGCTTTCCCCTTTAAATCTGTGTCTATGTAGTTACAGACTACAGGTTTATGTATAAACTGTCTTACAGTATCTAATAAATCAGTTCAAAAATTCCTCCTCAGTCATGAATAATGTGCTGAGAATAGATGTGATGGTGTAAAACAAACTGTTCCTTTAGGAGGACGTTTCTCCACATGAGAAGGAACTTTGGTTTGGTTTTGGATTGCTGAAGTTATTTTAGATTTTTAGGTAAAAATGCTTTCTGTGTGATAATAAACACTGAGGTATTTTTATCTTGAATATGACATCATTGCAAAGAAAACATTAATATTTTTAATTTTTTATTTTCCAAAATGTCATCTGATACTTCACCTCGCAGAGATGCTGCTCCTGCCTTTTCTCGTGCCAGCTGATTGGTCGGGATGAGTCCCAGACTGCTCGTCACCTCCCTGATCCAACTGAGCATGAAGGCGGTCTGTTCCTGCAGCACTTTAAACTGCAGACAGATCGAAAGCCTACAGCTAAAAAACAACCACCTTCTGGGCTTTGAAAATTCATAACTTTAACAGTGTATGAATTATTTTCTACTCTGGGTTTTTGCATAGAACTTTCATTCATATTGAATTGAGACGATTATATTTTTAGTAGAGAGTAATAAAGAAAGGCTTGTTTTGTTGCCAGTCGCTCCTGGACGTCGGATGGGTCATGTATCAGGATCACTTTCTATCTGATTATTTGTACCAGAAGAATCTGCTGACAGGAGATCAGGAGTTATGTTTTCAACCTGTTTCCCACCTGACAGCTGGAGGTTGTATCCACAAAGACATGTCTGCGTTCAACAGGGGCAGGTAAACTGAAACCACAGCTGTGAAGGAAATCTAATGATGCTTACTAACAGATTTACAGCAAAGTATCGTAACTTTAAGAAATGTGAGAAAGTGTATTTGGCTTTGTGTGTTATGAAACGTGAGTGAAAGCAGACGAGATGCAGTAACTTGTGAATGAAGCCGTCTCCCACTCAGTCAGGAGGTTAAAGGGCAGGTCTTCGTTTCACTGCGCTGATGCAGCTCTGTTGAAACAACACTGTGGTTTTTTTTGGGACATACTGATTTTCAGATCACTTACAGGTTATTTCCATCACAGCTGGGAAGCAGGATGAAAGGCTTGTCTGAGTAACATCAATCTTTGTTTGTGTTACTCGGTATCTCATGTTCCTCTCATCATGTTCTGATTTCATCTCATGAACCAAACCACTGAAGATTAAACTCCAACCTTTTTTCTCCTCACAGAACTCTGCACAAGCAGTTTGAGAGCTACAAACAGGAAGTGCGTCGCATCGGGGTCGAGATGCGGCGTCAGCAGACCCAGCAGAAGGACGACGCCCCCACCTGTGGGATCTGCCGGAAGACCAAGTTTGCTGATGGCTGCGGTCACCTCTGCTCCTACTGCCAGACCCGATTTTGTGCTCGCTGTGGTGGGCGGGTCTCTCTGCGCTCCAACAATGTGAGATTCTTGACCTCTGACCTTCTTTTCCCTTTAACTCTCACCTCCTTGTTCTGTTTCTGCACTTTCTTGCTTCCTGGTCACACTTTGGTTAGAACAAAGTGTTCTGGAGAAACAGCTTGGCTCAAAGGCTTTTTAAGCTTTTAAAAATAAGTTTGCTATTTATTGTTGTTGGTTATGATGATAAAAAGACAGCAGTTCAGACATCTGTGTTGTTTATTGTTGTGACTTCATTGCAGCTGTTAAAGTGTCAGTTTGTGGTTGTGCATCAATCAGCTGATGTGTAAAACTCACAGAGGCTGAACTCAAACAAAATCTGAAAAAAAAAAAAAATCTATCAAAGAAAATGATCTGGTTAATCTGGGAAAAACAAAAAACTTTAAAAGGTTGTGTTGTTGCAGGCGAGATATAATAAAATACATATTCACAATATAACTGAGTCAAAATAAACAAATATAATTGTGGTAAATTATTTAGTAATTTTATGTTATTTCCCCCGAATTTTGAGTGCAGACCAGATGTTTGTCACATCACAGGAATATTTTGATGTATTCATGAAACTTTAAGAACATGTGACTATGACACTTTTATTAGTATCTGGTGTCTTGTAGGCAGTAAACGTGGGTAGGGATTTTAAAAAGTCATCATGGTTTATAAAAATAATGTAATACTTCATCTACATTTTCTAATACAACCACTAGAGGTTGCATGTACCTGAAATGTAAATATCAGTACTCATTCAAATACAAGGAACCCAAATCACGTTGTATCTGTAAGAAAGATTCCAAGATTCTGTTTAAAAATTACTTGGTTATATTTAGAAAAAAGTAATTGTTTGAAATACTATGTTTTGTTTTTCATTGATGATTCTTGATGAACTGGTCACCTGTCCAGGTGTAACCTCACCTTTTGTCCAGTGACTGCAGGAGCTGGGCTCCAGTCAGAGCTTTAAAAACACCAGCAACACTTTCAAAACCAGAAGATAAGAAAACCACAACTTTGGTTGTAAGAGTCCCAGATCTCCTCCAACTGAGCAGTAAACTAGTGATGGCTTTAAAAAAGGTTTTATTTAAAAAAAAATACAGATTTTAACAGCAAAAATACACTGACTGGTACCAGTTGTTTTATAAAGTAGCATGTTTGAATCCAGATTGGATCAGTGTGACGTCCAACATTTTTTTCAAACATGTTTGTTCTATTTTAAGATCCTGTCCTCGTCCATCTGAGCTTCTCTGGGCTTCTGTCCAACCCAAGAGAAAAGGATCTCCTTCTGCTTTACTCACCTGACCATGTTCCCTTCACCCATAACCCGCTGCTGTCCAATCTGTTCCATATCCGCCCGTCCCAGCCGGGCCTGGACTCACACTGACACCACAGAACTCAGATACCAGTCAGATTACTGCATCATCCTTGCTGCTGAAACCATTCAGATCCATTTCAACAGCAGACAGGATGCAATAGGAACAATCTATAAATAAAACAAACGACTTATCCGAAGGAAAATTATGCTCAAAATAACATCAGTCAATATAATGTTCTGAATAATTTATATTGTAACTATAAATAGGATAAAATCCATGTTATTAAATTATTTAACAAAATAAGAGACTGCAGGAATATTCAGAACCTGAAACAGCACTTTTGTTTATTTACAGATGTTTTTTAAAGCTGTATTACATTAAACATTTGGATTATATAATTAGTAACATACTTTTAAAACAGGTTGAAATGTGTTAAACTCAAAATCTAATCAGGATATGGTTCCTTAACACTGAGGGGAGATAAAAACTTGTTGAATTAATCTAAAACTGATGGAAAATCCTCTACACACATTTCTTTCCTGATGAAGCAGTTGTTTAATTGACATATCATGTTGATCTGTTAGAATTTAATCATCTTCATTCTATGGGTAAAACAGACAGGCTGTAACATCACACATCCTATTATGAACATTTACCCATATTTTCCAGTGTTTTTTTTCTTTGACCAGTACACACAACCATGGGGAAATAATCAACCTCAACCTGAACCAAATCTATTTAAGTCAATATGTTTCTATTTCACTGAATAATCATTACTCATTCCAGATGTTTAGGATCAACAGTTTATCAAAATTCACAAGGAATTTCTTACATTGCTTGACTGAAACAGGTGGTGACTTAGTGGGTTAATAAATGGACCCTGATCATGTAATTACAGCTGTATTAGTATTTCTTGTGGAGGAGGGAAGAGTCAGAAGTAACTTTTGTCAGATCTCATCACAATTTGGAAAGATTAGCAGAGTTAACTAAGTTTCAGCTTCAAAGTTCACAATTGTAATCGGCAAGTTTTCAAACATGCATCAAAAACTTTTTTATTTGATGTTTTTTAATTAAAGAGACAAATGAGGAAACTGCATTTTAACAAAAAACAAATTGCATCCTGCTAAAATACTCAATTTTCTGAAAAATATTATTTTTCAAAAGACGTTTTTATCAGAAAGGGGAAAACATGTAGGAATGTGCTTCGTTTGGCTTTTGGTGTGCTGCTTCTTCTTTGTGAAGCTTTAAAGCTTTTCAAAGCTTCAACATGGTTTCTGTGTCAAACTGCACAGAACCGCTGGATTCATGCAGATGTACACAGAACCGTGGGATTCATGCAGATGTGCACAGAACCACTGGATTCATGTAGATGTGCACAGAACCGCTGGATTCATGCAGATGTGCACAGAACCACTGGATTCATGCAGATGTGCACAGAACCGCTGGATTCATGCAGATATGCACAGAACCACTGGATTCATGCAGATGTGCACAGAACCACTGGATTCATGCAGATGTGCATTAACTATTATTCACACTGTTGGCATTAGTTCAACCACAGAGCTTGAATTATCGGTTTACTATTTCATACTCCAGCCCAGTAGGTGGCAGTATTTTTGTCAATTATCTCTTAGAAAGGTAATTTATAAAAGAAATTCAAGGTTTTGATTGTGTGTCATAATTTTTCCTACATAATTAGTGGGATTAACGATGGCTATCAGCAAAGAGTAAAAACAAGCATTGTGTTGTTTTTCGTCTGCTTGTAGTTGTACATACATTCTTCTTCTCTGTCTTTGGCGACACCTTTTGATTGGGAGTTTTAGTGCTCTTTCTGTATATCTTAAACTGGGATGGAGAATGAAAGCAAACTGTAAAATAATGATTCAGGCTTCATATATACTGATGTTCATACTGAAATAATGTCTAAGTCAAGCATGTTGGACATATACATTTGCATAATGTTGTCTAATATTAAGTGTTTGTGAAAATTCTGCAGATTGTAATTAACAAATGTTTGCACCACTCTCCCTTTCCTTTCCAAATTTCCCTCCTCTGCATCTTTATTTCTTTCATCTTTTATTTCTTTCCTTTCTCCACTCCTTCATTCACTTTTAAAAATTCTCTTTGCTACCTGGACTGCATGCCACAAAGGAGGACAAAGTGGTTAGCATCTTTTTTGTTTCTCTGCACCATGACTGTGATGCCTTTCCTGCCTGAGAGTTAAGAAAACACTGGCTTCTTTCACAAGCTCTGGAGAGTTAAAATGTTGATTTCCATCCTGGAAGGCTGATGGTGAAATATTGCTTTGTTTTGTTCCAAGTTGTCTGGTCTGTACTATCTGAGTTCAAAGGATAAAATAATGAAACAGCATCCGATGTAGAGGAGCAAATACTTAGTGAGCTGGTGTCTGCTTGGATTCACTCATAGATTGTTAACCTTAATTAGCAGTCAGAGTCTTTCAGTGATCTGACAGTTTGATCATCTTCTGAGTTTTCCCTCGATTGGAAACACTTGACCTAATGTGATGTATGACAGTTTCCTAATTCTTTTCATGACTAACTGTGTCCATTGTTTGTCTCCTTCCTTTGCAAAGTGTCTCATAGTGAAGGACAGGGTAAGACCTGCTCAGTGATGGATATTTCTGCATGGGTCACAAATGTTGTCTCCTCCCTCCACTTTCGGGTCTGAGCTTATTCTCAGTATCAGAGCAGGAATTCAGAACATTTGTCAGGTTTTACACGGATCATTATAAGCTGAGAATGAATTCAAACCCTGAAAATTCACCGGCAGGCAGCGTAAGCATGAGACTCAACCTGGCCTGTCTGCAGGGGTGTCTTATGTGAAACCCCAAACCCTCTTCCCATGGCTGCAGGCATGGCTGTGTTGGGTTTCAGGTTATAGGAATTATGATCAAACATAAAAATGGTATCTAGAGGATTGTCCACACAGCTGGAATATACAAACAACAATGTTTTAAACTGCGTTTGAATGCAAAATGAATGGATTTGTGCATGCTATCCCTGCCTGTGTGTTTAAGACCAGCCTTACCATGGGGAGACGAGATGGGCTCAGGTAAATGTGCTCCGCTAAGTTCAACCTTCCTTAAGGATTTGAAAATATTTTCAGTTGTATGTGATATAATTGAAATTTTAAGAATTAAATTGTTTGGGTTAAAAGTGGTTGAAATTTAGTTGGAGATATTTAGGGCTAAATGAAGTCTTGGTCTCACTGCCACAATGTTCAAGTGATAATTAACATCTGAAGTGTGTGAGAGGCTGGTGCCTGTTTTAGCCCTTTGTGTGCAGCTGTCCTGTTTTTTTCTGTTTGTTTATGTGTTTTATGTCAGTCCCAGATGATTCCCAGAAACTGAACTAACTGCTGGCAATCTGTCTCCTTTCTGGGGGAGTGTTGCCTCCTGGTGGAGGACAGGCAAGCACCATGTGCTCAACACTAATCTTTTGATGGGATTTTAATTGAATTAAGGCTCTTTTATGATCTGCACTGTTTCACATGAAACACTCAGTTCATGCACAACATGTTTTAGATTTGTTGTGGCTTGTTTGAGGCTGTTCTGTGTGTTTATTTGTGATTACTTTGCGTCTTATGAGGGTTTATTTAGTTTGCAGCAGGCCAGATACATCAGCTTCAAGCTGATGCTGCACTTCCTACCAGAAGGGAGGATGCACTGTATAATCTGTGATGTTTATTTATAATCTCAGTCATGTTTCTGTTTAATCTCAATCATGTTGCTCAGTATAAGTGAAAAAAAACTTGATGCTTTTTACTCAAATCCCACACCTTCTAGCTGTTTCCTTCCTTCAGTTTTCTTTTCTCTATTGTATTTTCTCTCTCTGCACACATCACCTGCCACACTAACTAACAGATGAACACATTTATTTAAATGTAGAACCGTATGTTTGTGAAGGTAAAGACTGACATTTATTCATGCAGATTTTAGGAAAAAAATACAAATATAAAACAAACCTCTTAATTTGCTTCTGGAAACATTATCAAGATAATTCATTAATGTAGGATGTGTTTTGTCATGAATTTTGTAATTATCACCTTAAATTAAAAGTGACGTTCCTTATTCTCTTCTCAGTTTGTTCCTCTCTTTGCTGCAGTTTGTTATAACCTGTAGTAGTAACCTGCCATGTTCACAGACCTTTAAAAGGTCATGAACAAACTAACTAGTCCAACACAAAACAAATCAGCCATGAAAAATGTGTTTGGTTTTAAGACTTTACTAGATGTGTTGTTGGGCTTTCAGTCACCTGAGTGTACTTCCTGCTTGTTAAGTTTATCTTCCACCTTATCTGGAGAAATTAAGCTTTATGTCTTTTGCTGCCATTTAAAAAAAAATCTCAAGCAGGATTTACTGCTCAGCGATGAACAATGGCAGTTTACACCCAGCACAGCAGACATATGTCACTTTGTCGTTCCATCCATTCTGCCTCTTTGAGGAAAAGCTGACTCTCACATTTTCTGTTTGAATGGATGCTGTTATATGATGCTGAAGGCAGAGCTGCAGCAGCGATGCACAACTTGATCGTTTTTTTAACAAGATGGAAGAAGGAAGCCCGGGGGAGGGAGATGAAGGAGGTGGAGTTGGAAACAGACTTTTGATTGACAGGTGTGAGGTATCTTCATTTGTCAAGTCAACCAGGTGTGCTCAGCTACAGCCAGGAGGTGAAGAGAGATGAAAGGATACAAAACAGGAAACACAGAAAAAAAGCAAGTAGAAGAAATGCTGCAAGGGAAATTAAATAAATTTATGAGAAAAAGAAAAAAAGAGCAAAGACAGAAAGGAGCAAAATGAAATAAAATCAAGGGATTTAAAAAAATGCAAAGAACAAGTAGGGATTGAAATGTGCATCATATGGGAAGAAATGAAAAGGACTGATGAAACTGAAAGAAATTAAAGGATTTGAAATGAAAAGAATACAAGAAAAAGAAAAGAGAAGAAAGGTAAACCCTTCTTTAAAAAGGAGAAAAGAAAGAAGGAGAGGAAGAAAACATAAAAACTGAGTATCATAATGTAAAGTTAATGTACTTAAAGGAGAAATGATAAAGAAAAGGAAAGGAAGGCGGAAAACATTTCTGGGTGACATTATAAAAACATTATAAAAAACATCAGATATAGTTGTGAAAGGAAAAAATATAGAAGAGCAAGACAAAGGAGAATATGTTGTAAAAAGAAGAGTCAAGAAAAGGAAAGAAACTGAGAAGAAAGAGGAAATGACAGGAATTATAAACTAAAAGAGAGAAGGAGCAGGTGAAAGTGAAATGAAAGAAGGAAGATGAAGTTATTAGAGTCAATCAAAAAAAATTTAATTAAGAGGAAAAAGAGTAGAAAAAGTAAAATCTGTAAAGAACAAATGATTCAGATCAAACAGAGAAAAAAAAAATCTGGTTTCTGTCTTTTTATTTAGGGCTCAGAAACACTTTTTTTCATGTTTTAGTTTCCATGGAGATTTTATGTAGAAGGAGGCTAACATTATTACATCACAGAAATGGCATTGTTTATCACACACACACACGCACGCACACGCACGCACACACACACACAAAGATCTCGACTACAGGCGGTCGCCCACGTCACACTCCTCTAGACAAGAGGCTTTCAGAATTGCCCCACATATACAAGCTGAAACACACATACACACACACCACATCATCATCTTCATCACTCTGTGCACCGATGCAGTTGGATGGGGGGGGGGCTAGTTTATTAGAGGGTCCAACATCCCATCCAGACTAGTCTAATGATCCAGACTGGTCCAAACCTACATCACTCATGCACACCATCAGGGGAGTCTCAATCACTGTGATACACACACAAACTCACACTACACACTACAGTATCTCTCAGGCTGTCCATGAACTCACCACACACTCAGCTGAAGGATTATATGTATTATATCTGTGTGTGTGTGCGTGTGTGTGCATGTGAATTTGATCTACACTTTCTTTGACCCACTAACAATCTGTGATGGAGAATTTAAGAAGCACAAAGTAAAACATGTAGAGCGTTAGCATGAGAGCTGCTTCTCTTTCTGAATGATATATTAAACTGCTGGTCAGTTTGTAGCTCTAGTGATGAGCCCAGTTTTTATTTCTTTGTTTTGTTTTCCACATATCACACTCTAATAGAAAGTCACACAATGACAAAAGAATTTATGCTGGAATATGAAAAGAAAACAGAAAATAAAAGTTAATCTCTAACCTGTATTGTTGTAACAGAGGGGAACAACAGAGAACGGTGGGCACTAGAGGTTAGAAGTTTTGGATTGGGAGGTGGTATTTTCAGCTATCGATGAGCTGAGTAATTGTGAGAAGCTGAATAGATTACTGGCCACTGCTAATCTGCAGCTGAAAAGGAAAAAGACAGAGAGAAGGAGGAGACAGTAGTGTGAGGCTGGATGCTGCCTGACAGCTGTGGGCTGTGCGAGCAGCTGATTTACTCCAGATTAGTCTGGACATGCGCCAACCAGGATTCAATCAGGCCATGATGAATGTGCTTTGGCATGCTGAAGACAAACCGCTAAACTGACTGCTAAGTGCATCTCGCTGGCTGTCAGGAACTAACATTTTGGAGTTTCTAAAGGCCAAGGAGGTGTTTTGTCTTTGTGCTGAAATCTAAATGCTGAACGAAAAGGACGACTTTGTTTCCTCGTTGCTTTGGAATTATTCTCTGCCAAATAAACCGCCGGGATTATAAATGTGGAGGGAGATAAATCCTGTTTTTGTGCAGCCAGAGTGAGGTGATATTCAGTAGCAATGGTTACATGTGAGTATCTGCAGTATTTGATGTTGTTTTTTGACATGTGAAATCATGACTGTCAGATGCTAAACTGAAGCCAACGTGACCCTTTAGAGGCATCAGAGAGTTGTTTAAAGTCCTGTGAACAACACATTATTTTATTACCAACTCAAGCATAAAAGATCAATCAAAAAATAACTGTTCATAATTTAATGAAGTGCAGTTGCAAATGAAAACACAGTAAAACCTTCATAAACAAGTTTAATATTATAAGTTACCCTGAGTTAACTATAACAGATCGGATGAGTTGGTCATGTCTGAGTGCACTTTGGTCTTTGATAAGCTTTGGAAATAAAAGATACTAAACTTATAGTTGTTTAAGAGCTGCCGGCTGCTGTAGAAACACTGTGATTATTTATTATAATTACTTCAACAACAAGGAAGCTACAAGCTACCTAATGTTACCATTAGTTCCATATGTGGTTGGTGTCATAGATACAAATGTCCAACCATTTATATGGAGGGTTTTCTTCTTCTGTAATTGTAGTACTCCTCTGATGCTGCAGGAGTGAACCTGTCAAACACCCTTGTCCTTTTGACCCCTCCAGGTTATGTGGGTATGCAATCTCTGCCGTAAGCAACAGGAGATTCTCACCAAATCTGGAGAATGGTTTTCTGGGTCAGGGGCGCGGCCCGGGAGCCTTGGCACCTCCTTGAACGATACACACTCGAGAGGTGAGGCTGAACGCGACAGGAAGCTTCTCCGCTCCAAATCCCAAGCCCCCCCCTCCAGCACAAACACAGCGCTGCTGGACGGGACGCAGACACCTGCTGCAGTCACTGCCAAGAGCGGTGAGACCATGCCAGGCAGTCGCTCCCAAAGTGAACCTCCAAGAGAAAAGTAAGATACACAAATCAGAAACACCTCTGACATGTTTTAGATCTTTACATGAAGCTACTTATATTAACACGATGAGAAGAGAAAAACTCTACAGTGTCACAAAACTACCACTGAAAATAATCCAGTAAATTATGAGTCAAAAAACTTTCTTGTCAGTTGTAAGAAATTTGTTTTGGATTCAGTGTTTACAAAGATTAATTATTAAATAATAAAGAAATAAACCGAAGAGAATTAAAGTAAGTCTGATAAATTACCCAGTGCCCAATTCAAATCTGATGTTCCTTCTGCTCAAACTTCAAACTGAAGAGACCTGAAGGGTCTGAGGAAACCTTCTGAGCACCACTCAGATATGTCCTGAACGGAAAGGGGGGGGGTTAAATGGGTAAGTTTAGTCCCCCCAGATTTAATCAGGTGAATTCTTTAACAGAACTGAAGAGAATGTTTCACAAAACTGAGGTTTTAAATAATGATTTTATAAAACTATTTATAAAATTTATAAAAGAATAACAGATTTTCCTCGTCTGTTTTACATTAAATGAGTGTTTGAAATGAAACGGAAAGTTTCTCTTCTTTCAACAGAAAAAGGCCAGTTTCCCTTCACGAACAGAACGGCAGGGGTGGAATGGGACGCGGCAGCAGCCGTAGACCTGCTGGAAAACTTCAGTCTCAGTCTTCTCTGGATGAGCGTTCAGCTTGTGGAGACAGAGGAGACAGAAGCTCAGGGAGTGGACGACGGCTGGAGAAGATCCATTCTCAGGACTATGAAGATGGAAATGAGAATCTGGGACGTTCAGGCTCACACAGGAGACACCCAGAGGATGAGGAGCAGAGAGAGAGGCAGCGCCGTGAGGAAGAGATCCAGAGTCGTTACCGGAGTGACCCCAACTTGGCAAGATATCCAGTAAAACCACAAAAAGAAGAACAGGAAATGCGCATGCATGCTAAAGTATCCAAAGTACGCCATGAACGACGACATAGTGATCTTGCTATTAATGAGGTTGGGCTCGGACCAAATGATGGAGGTGGGGGGGGTCAGGTGCCTGGAAACCGAATGGCCAGGAGGAGTGGAGGTGGGCAGGGGGACCGTAAAGCTCCCTTTGAAAACCACCGAGCCTTTTCTGGTGACAGGACCGTGGGGGTGGGAGGTGGGCCTCCACCTGTCAGAGAAGGAGGGAGATCAGGGCCCCAACCTGGAGGACCTGGGCCTCCTGATCAGAACCAGAACAGCAGCCACCTGGAACCAGGTACAACACGTGACAAAGGTGGGGACAACCTGCTGAGGAAGGACTCTCAGAGCTCAGACCAGTCAGAGTCTTTACGGCCGCCTCCTCCGCGGTCATACAAGAGCAAGCGTGGAGCCAACAAGAGGCAGATGTCAATCAGCAGCTCAGAGGAGGAGGGCGGCTCCACGCCCGAGTACACCAGCTGTGAGGATGTAGACATGGAAAGCGTCAGTGAGAAAGGTCAGTCTGACAGATGGGCTCAGTACATTAAATCTCTGTGAACTCTCCTGCCCTCCTTTGTTTGCTGTCATCATTTATCACATTAGATTTCAGTAATTTGCTGAATCATCTGTTTGACTTGTTGACCTGCAGCAGCTCTCACCTAGCTCACACATTTCTCTCATTCTTCCCACCTGAATCATGTGAAACCTTTACCTGATCATCAGCTGCTCGCTCATCGCTGTCAGGAGAATGACAGAACAGTTTAGTTCAGAGTGCTGCTTGCAGAGCAGAATCACAGCAGTAATGGGTTTGATGGCTGTTTGTAATCTGATCTGCAGCTCTGAGAGGCAAATAGAACTGAGTGACTAGACAAATGGAAAGAAATGGTTGTTATCCTGACTGAGGAAAGGTGTTCATGGAAAACAGGGGGATCTTGATGTATTTCTGTTTTTTATGTATGACAGACATTTATATTTTTCCACATTTCAGAGTCACATTTAACTTTAACATGTGTAAACAATGGCAGATATTCTAACCCCTAAAATAATTCAGAGTTGATGATATTGTTTGTGCTGTGGGTAAAACCTGCTGCTCTCAGGACAGCTGTGATGGTTTGGATCAGGAGAAATAATTAAGAGAAAACATGAGACATTTTGTATAAGTAAATTATTCAAGAAAAACTAACTAAAATAAACAAAACACAAGGTTGTTCATCAGAAGAAGTTGGTGCAAATGGATCCTCAGCTTCCAGGTAGAGGTGGATCTTAAGGACTCAGATGACACTGGCCAGTTTCCAGTTAACACCACTTACCTGGGAATCTACAACAATCTAACACATACACAAACACACTGCAGGACTCAGGGTGTTACAGCCTGTAGGCCTAAGGCTGTAACACATCTCTCATTTATTTGGAGAGTCCCAGTGATTTAGGCCAGCAGATTTGTGGAATTAGGTCAGTGGCTCGCTGACTACGTAATGCTTTGCAAACATCCAGCTGCCAAGCATAGACCACCAGCTGAAATCAAGCCCGGCTGTGGTTAGACTCTTGGAGCAGAAGCATTTTCGTTCTTCTTGATGAAACAGAAGTGATATGCTTTGCTGAAATGAGATGTCCCGCAGATATACAGTAGTTAGCAGCAGTGTATCAGCTTATCGCTCTCACTGGTCCCAGAAAGTGGCTGGTCCATCTGTTTTAATCCAGATTACTAAAACCCAGGGACTAGTAATGGGTAGATGGTGTGGATTGGGATTATTAGCTGTTTTAAACACTCTAGCTGTGACTCAAAACAGGAAGTTAGATTGGATTCAGTTCTGTTGAAAATAGGTTTTGAAAGGTTTACTTAGACTTGCTTCAGGTCAGGTTGGGTGTATTAGTTAGCACATCCTTTAGTTTCTGTCTTAGAAGTAACTCAGTGATAACTGAGGTAATGTTCCGGCTGGTATCAGCTGTTTATGTTTACTCTGGTGTGGCCAGAGAGGCTTCGGTGTCAAGAGTCATTGCAGCTTAACGTAATGTGATCTGTTAAACTGAAATCAGCTGATGGAAAATGAAGAATGTTGTTGGAATAACATCTGGTTCCAGATGCTAAGCTACATTCACTGAATGTGTGCCCTTCAGAGAGTCCTACATCAACGAATAAACAAGTCTAATCTTTGAGGTTTTTTTTTTTATTGTTCCTGCTGAGTAAAATACATAAAGATATTCCAGAATCTCGACTGAGTTTATTACAATTCAGCCTTAAGTTTTCAGGAGAAGGTTGTAATAAAACATCAGAACTTAGTGTCAGATCGTTATTCTGAGTTAAGAGGGGATTTATCATGGCTGGACCAAAGGTTCCAACAGCACATGAAGAGCTGAAATAATCTGTGGAAATCATCTGTATCTAAAGCAGAATGAAGGAGCAACTCCTATATATATATATGTATATAAAATTCCCCTCTCGCCATTGGGCGGTGTTTTTTCCCGTTCCAAGCTCGGGTCCTCTACCAGACGCCTGGGAGCTTGAGGGTCCTGCGCAGTATTTTAGCTGTTCCAAGTACTGCCCTTTTCTGGACTGAGATGTCTGAGGTTCTTCCAGGGATCTGCTGGAGCCATTCCTGCAGTTTGGGGGTTACTGCCCCGGGTACTATTGTCACCTTCATCTTCCAAGTCTTCTCTAGCTCCTCTCTGAGCCCTTGGTATTTCTCAAGTTTCTCATGTTCCTTTTTCCTGATGTTGCCATCACTGTGTGTATGTATATATATATATATGTGATAGAGAGAGAGAGAGAGAGAGTTTAATTCCTGAAAAGATGAGATGCATCATTTCTGCTTTCCTTCCTCTTCCTCTGAACAGGAGACGTGGACTGCCATCCTTTGGATCCTACAGTGTGGCATGTAAGTTTAACAAACTGTGACTATTTAACTCATTTTTTTAAGTATAAACAAACACAAATAATTCAGATTAATGCAGATGACTGAATTAAAACGCAGTTAGATGAAACAGGTTAATTTAACTTCCATCCTAACTGCCCTCCTCTGCATTTTATTATTTACTTCTTCAGCATCCAGTTACGTGGCAGCCATCAAAAGAAGGTGACCACCTGATTGGACGCATTACGTTAAGCAAGAGGTCAGCCCTGCCCCGTGAGGCTGGTTCCCTCTTGGGTCTAAAAGTAAGCAGAAGTTCTTCAACATTTTTGTCTATAATCAAGAAGAAAAGCCTGCGTTAAACTAAAAAGGTTCTGTTACATTTCCTTTAAAATCTGGTAAGTTTTGGGTAACAGACAGTAAAGCTGCTGCTGTTAATATGTTCGTCTCACGTACAGGTGGTGGGAGGGAAGATGACCGAAACAGGAAGACTTGGGGCCTTCATCACCAAAGTCAAAAAAGGCAGCCTTGCAGATGTTGTGGGACACCTTCGTGCAGGTATGTGTCTGTTTAACACCTTGTATTGCTGTTCTATCAGTACCGTACCTGTCAGTAACGTTACTATAGGTTCCCACCTGCAATGTTTATCCAAGGCCAACCAAATGGTCATTAATAAGTACTGGTAAAAATATAAACTAGAGAGAAATGATGTTAGTCAGAAAACGTATTTAACTAAAGATCAGTTTTCTCATCAGCCACCTGCAGAACAGAGATCTTTTGTTTCTACTGTAATCTGGACAGGTGAAAAAATCCACCTTTATGAAACAGCCTTTCATCAGAGAAAACAATACAACACAGTCTCAGGTGTGTTATCAACCTTTCTGTCTTCACCGTCTCATTCCCAGGTGACGAGGTGTTGCAGTGGAATGGAAAGTCGTTGCCGGGAGCAACAAAGAAGGAAGTTTACAACATCATTCTGGAGTCCAAGGCTGAGCCTCAAGTGGAGATTGTAGTTTCAAGACCAATAGGGTGAGAGTGAAATGATCAGTATCTGATTTGTACTAACACAGTGAGTGAGATGATTTTATTCTGACAGACCCATTTAAAATGTTCTTTTTATTTAAAAGCTACATCAACCGAATTATATCCAAAAACATCTTGAGAAAAGTACATAGAGCATATCAGTAAGTAGATTTATTGGGTGGAGTCCCTTTTTCCACACGTCCTCCCTAGAATCATTTTCTCCTCAGATGTTATTGTTCTCCTCCTCTAAACCCTGGTGTTCAAATCTCAGCCCATTTTAATGGATCGCTTGTTTGTTCATCACCTTGTAACTATTTGTTGCTCATTGTTTGCAAACTATATTAAATGAATGTTTGTGAATCTGAATTAATTCAGAACCTTTTACTTTTGCAGAGACATTCCAAGAATCCCAGGATCCCCCCACCCTCCGCTGGAATCCAGTAAGTGTTATCTGTCTACAGCACATGGCCTCCTTGGAGAATTTGTAATGCTTTAAATTGTGGTTTATGTTCATTGTTCATTAGAAGGACTGCTGTTGTTTGTTTCTTAGCTGGTTCCAGTTCTTTTGAGTCACAGAAGATGGACCGTCCCTCCATATCTGTGATGTCCCCGACCAGCCCGGGCACCCTGCGGGACCTCCCTCTGGAGCTTCCAGGACAGCTCTCTGTAAGTAATAGCTAAAACATCTGATTCATCTGAACACATTTTATCTGACATGGTGGACTTCTTACATCTTTTCAGGTGAAGCTGTGGTACGATAAAGTGGGTCACCAGTTGATTGTCAACGTCCTTCAAGCCATAGACCTACCTCCTCGACCAGACGGCCGACCTCGAAACCCATATGTCAAAATGTACTTCCTGCCTGATAGGAGGTGAGATCACTCATACTTTATTGGTATTTTTTAAATATATCGTCACCTTTGGTTATTTTGAATCATTATCTAAATTCTAGGCTCACACATCTGTGTTCTAGTGATAAAAGTAAACGACGGACCAAAACCGTGAAGAAGAGCGCCGAGCCCAAGTGGAACCAGACGTTCATATATTCCCATGTTCACCGACGGGACTTTAGGGAGCGCATGCTGGAGATCACAGTCTGGGACCAACCTCGAGTCCAGGAGGAAGAGAGTGAATTTCTAGGCGAGGTGAGAGACACCTGACCGTTTCCGTATACGGGAAATTTTACAGGTTTATGACTGTTTCAACATCATTAAGTTTGTTTTCTCGCGTTAAACTGATCTGAAACTCTGAACTCTGATATTTGGAACTTCTTGTGGTATTTTTCTGTATTAATAGATAAACAAGGTTGAGTGGGTTCAGAGAACACTGAAGCTGAAGCAGCTGTAAAAACGTGACCCCATCAGAGATTTCCTGCTCTTATTGCTCTCTCATCTATTTTTTCCCGTCTTTGTTCCATCAGATACTGATAGAACTGGAGACGGCCTTGTTAGATGACATTCCACACTGGTATAAACTCCAGACTCATGATGTGTCCTCCATACCTCTGCCACAACCCTCTCCGTACCTTCCACGACGACACACCCATGGAGACAGTCCCAGCAAGAAACTACAGAGTATGTTTTTCAGCCAGTGGGTTTTTGTATGTGTTTGAATGTGCAGCAGTTAATCTCGTTACTGAGCTTCTCCTTTTTTGTCTCCTGGTGGGAGATGGACAGACAGAACCAACTCACCCTGACTTGTATGTGCGTTGTGTTTGTGTGTGCAGGGTCTCATCGCATCATTGACACAGAGTTTGATGATGGTTTGATTGTTGGGACTAAAGGTGGGTGGGGGGCATGGTTACCGAACATTTCCTCGTAGTACGTTGTAGTTTTCCAGCACTGAGTCAGAGGCTTCTTCTCTCATCCTCCTCCAACTCTGTTCTTTCTCAAAATTTAAACCAAACTGCAGATTAATTTACATACTGAATGTGTGTCAGGCTGCAGAGAACAGTTTCTCCTCTTCTGCTGGACTAGAAAATCACTGAAGCACTGAGTGCATGTTAGACTGTAGAGCTGCTTTTTTACATTTTATCTGTTGTGTGGTTTCCTGCATGCTTTAAATCCTATTGGGGCTGTTTTTTTTTTTTTTTTACTTTACGGGAGTCACCAAACATGTTCAAATGAAGAAAGAATGTGTCTATTTACTGCTTTGCTGTTTGCCTGCTTCAGTCGCAGCTTTAGTTCCTGTCAGTCTAATTTCAACATAAAAAACTTTGTCATACATGTTTCAGGGTTCATTTTGGTCTTTTAAAATACCAGATTATTCAAGTTTGTTTCAAAAAGAGTGAGAGTATTTAAACAAATACATCATGACAAATGTTCTGAATATTTTTACAATAGAATTTTTTTCTTGCAATTACTGCAATTTGCTACGGCCCGAGGGATAAAAATACAGTCAGATTTATTGTTGAATAGCAAAACAAAACCTCCAGCGAATCAATACATTTTCAAAATACCAAAAAGTTCTGTCACCAGCATGCAGGTTCCAGCGTAACACAGTATTACTTATTTTTATAGTATCAGAATCAGTACAGTAATTATACAGAGTTATGTAATTATACTGTATTATATAATTATACACTATTATATAATCATACAGTATCCCTACTGTATGTTTAATACTGTATAACTGTATAATATGTGAAGTCAAAAATCGAACCACATACATGATTTTTTATGTCAGGACACACAACCTTTGGGTTCATGGAGTGTGTAGTTCCTTTCTTTCATGGCTGTACATGTTGTAATGAAGTCTTTTATGGCCTAGCCAGGACCTTTTATAGTTTTATAGCATCTGATTGATCAGCTTATCTGGCACTAATGAACAATCCAGATTTTATTGATCTCATGTTTGCAGAAACATGACAGGAACAGTCAGTAAGCTCTCATGACCAGCAGGTTGTTTGCTCGTAAAACATCCTGATAAGATGTTTTACAGTTTGTAAGAGATTTGCATCTGAAGTGGTAGCGAGTAGCACAACACTCTTCACTGGTGCATCCTGATTATGCAACAAGCTTGGATATGTGTGTGTGTGTTATTCTGTCTATGAATCTATATTTGTTTCAATTTAAATTTAAAAACCTGATTGTGTTAATCTTTGTATTTTTTGTACTTGTGTGGCCTGTGGGTGTATATGTGTGCGCGTGTGTGTGTGTATGTGTAGATACAGAGCGTAACTCTCGAGATAGAGATCGGGGCAGTTCATTGGCTGTCCCTGAGCAGCAGCGTCCCATCCAGCACCGGTCCCGTTCAGTATCTCCTCACAGAGAGGACTCCTGCAGGGCTCGGTCTCGGCCAGCAAACGTACCCATGCAAAGGTGAGTATCATCTGCTGTTCTGATACAGTAAACTCTGTTGATGTGTGTGCATGTATGTGTTTGGTGTTTGGTCACTAGCCACTTGTAATGCAAGAGTTTTATTCTGTTTTAGTGAAATTATGGAAATAGTATTGTGCACACTCTTGTGCAGTATTGGAAGATTTTGTGTGGTCTGTTAACACTCAGAGTGTGTTAAAACATGGAATTGTAGGTTAATATCTGTAAAACTGACTGATTAACAGTTTAATGGGCTGATTGCA
>SSNP01000038.1:1404273-1443090 GCA_006937955.1 Pachypanchax playfairii | reverse complement strand
TGCCTTCTTTTGCATGTGGGTGTCCCCTCCCTCCTGTGGGCGGGACTTGTGGTTAATAGCTCCACCCTCCCTGCATGTTTAAAGAGTAAGCTGCCCCACAGGCATGAAGGGGGCAGCACTTTGCCCCGTAGTATCCTCACACACCGTGTGCTCAGGTTCACTGACGAGGTCACGGTTAGGTAAGAACAGAGCTGCTCCACATACACTCCCGTCATCAACCTGCTCCCAGTTTCAGCCATTTTCCTTCCCCACAGTCCAGGTTTGAGCATATGTACAGTGTAAAACCCACTCTGAACTCTCTTGTTGTCCTAACGCTGTTCCGATCGGTCATCTGTGATGTGGGTACGGTGGCTGAGAGAGCTCAACCCACTGCAGCTAAATGATAACAAGCAAACACACTGAAATCCTGAACTGATACAACCTGGGACATACCAGACAGATACACACTCACACAAACATAATGTTCTCCCTCTCAGACCTGGTTCCCATGGCAACTCACCAGCCTCCCATTCTACTTATCTCACTGTGTTTGGCTGCAAGGAATGAGTTACGATGATGAATGAAGCATCAGAGCCATGACATGTCACTGCCATGTCTTTTTTCTATCTTTATCCTCTGATTTCTTTTATCACTCTCCTCTTTGTCACATTGCATCCTGTCTTATATTTTCTCCATCTGTGTTTCTTTGTCTGCCCTCTGCTGCCATGTTGTGGCGCTGCAGCGACCTGCAGCCGTCGCTGGACAGAGTGAGGAGTGCCAGCACCACATGTCTGAGACCAGACGTAAACTTTCACTCCTCCGACAGAGACAGGTATCACACAAGCCCCCACACAACAATCAATCAATAGTTCTGAACTTATCAGACTCCCGTTCGTATGAATGAAGTCATGGAATGGGACACTGCATGTCTTCACTCCAGTTCACATCATGTTTTTTCTCTCATAACAACATGTTTTCACTCCTAGCATGTTACATCCTGGTGCCTTTTAGCATCACACCTCTCCGAGCTGGTTATCATTAGATTTTTTTCTTCATATAGAAGCTAAAAGTTTGGACATTAAAGTAGCATTTAACAAATCACTGTATTACTTATTCTTATGTTTCTCAACATGTTAATAATATTGACAGTGCTGATGGTAGAGATGCTAAAGTACCAGAGATCCAACATTACAACATCAGTTTAAACACCTACAGACACTTAGACATGTTGAGTCTGTCAGAAGGAGTGAAGAGTTTGAGATGTGACAGTTCACCTGTTTTACTTTCACACTAAATTTCACAGCAATGCATTGTGGGAAAAGTTTCAACTTTTTACATATTGTGCACACACTCTATTTAACATCCAAATGGAGTGTTTGTATGGAGCTTCAGACAGAGTCAGTATGATCAAACTTAAACTATTTTACTGTCTTTGGTCACTTATTTCTCTTGTGACTAAAGATTTGAGTTTCTATGAATCTGTGATTCTGTATCATAAATTACAGAGTCAAAACCTTTACTAACTGAATCTCTGGGTGTTCCTACCTGGATTCCTCCTCCCACCTCTCCAGGTGCTCCAATTCTTTGCCCCGCCAGACTCCCCCGAGTCCCAGGATCTTAGTAGAACATGTGGCCCCAGAGGATGACAGGTATATCAGGCCTGCCCCCCCTCCTCTCTGCCGTCATCTTAAAACACTTTGCTACTGCTCTGCTTTCCTGCTTAAACCTTCTTGACTCATCAGCTGGAAACCTTCCCTGCAGCTCACAAATCTTCTGATCAGCACTGTTTCTTTCTTTTTCCCTGTAAAATATTTGTGGTTTACAGCTGTTTAATCTCATTTTTATTTGGCTGCACTTGCTTCTTTGCTGAGCACATGCTGTAAATTTCCCCACTTTGGTTTGAAGACACTTTGCCTGCTTTAGTGCTGTTGTTGGAGGAAGAGACTTGACAGGTTGTGCAGTCCTCAGCCATATTGCTTTCATAAAACATGAAGCCCCAAGAAAAGTGTCAGTTTGAGTATAATTTCAGCTGTAACTCCAACCGCTCAGCTGGTATTTAGGTGGTTGTTTTCCTTGTTTGTTTTTTTTTTTAACTCTCTCTGTTGCTGCTGTTTGCTGAAACAGGCAGAATAGCAATTCATCCAGTCTGAAACTGGAGGGGGACAGGTAAGATCATCCATCCATCCATCCATCCATCCATCCATCCATCCATCCATCCATCCATCCATCCATCCATCCATCCATCCATCCATCCATCACTGAATCATCCAGTGTAATATGTTGCTTCATTCAATCATTCGACGCATTTGCCATGAAAACATCACAACGCCCTCTTAAGAGCTTCTTCTTCTGTACTCTTTGAGTATTAGTGAGGTCACATGTGGTTGGTTGTTGTTCATTTTACTCACTCAGTCATCAGGTTGAGTAAATGAATGAAGAAAACAACCTTTAAAGGACACAGTTACATGTAGATGATAAGTGGAGCCAAACTGCACCACTTCTGTTAAGCGATGGATTATTTTTATTTTTCAGTCTTTGGTAGAATCTTGGTGAAGAGTTTGCCTCCATACTTTTTCATTTTGATTTATTTTAATCAAAATTCTACATAATTTTTTTACACAAAATTTAAATATAGCATTCTGAACATTCTTTTTTTTTCAGATATTACTTTTCTGTCTATAAACATTATCATATTTTTACATGTCATGTTTTATTTGCTAACGACAGTCGAATCCAGCCCACCTCTATCCTGAGGGGCAGTAGAAGGAGAGGAGGCCCCCTGAGGCCCTTTGCACAGACAGTGCTGTCTGGGTCCTGTCCTAACTCACCATACACTGACAGGTGCATGCTGTTACCACTGCCCCTCCTCTTCTCCCCCATGTGCTGGTTTCCTTCTGAGAGCATTGGTGCTAAATTCATATTACATAGCAGTTACTTTGTTCAGTGTGTGCCATGTTTCTGTAATCAGTGTTTTGTTCCACACAATGTTTTCTGTGTAACATCTTCCTTTACGTCCCCTGCTGACCTTTGACCTTTGCTGCAGCTGTAGTTGAGTTAGAAACAGCTGATTTATAACAAGTAAAATACTGATTTTACCTCCTGTGTGTGTTTTTGGTACTTTCTCACAGAGCATACCCACACGGCAGCCACTCTCCTTCAGCTGGAGCTCCCTCATCGGGTCGAAGGGTCAGACAGCTGCCGCAGGTCCCTGCAAAGAGCAGCAGCATTGAGCAAGGTGGGTTTTATGTGTGAGCTTGATTTACTGAAATATTATTAGGAACAAAACTAAAAGTATTACTGACAACACTTTACAGGGTTACTGGATGATAATACAGTAGTTACTGTCTGATTTTCTGCATCTGAGTTTCTGAAAAAGAAAACCCAACTGAATCATTCACTTTAAACCCTGAGGCGTTCACAAGTGGTTTCACAGCTAGAAAACCAAAAGGAACAAAGTTTGGGGTTGTGAATGAGAAGCACTCTGAAGTCTTTCTGTGCCCATCACCAGACAAGAGTAAAATATTTTCCCACAGACAGTTAAAGGGCCTGCAGGTTGGAAAAAGTGAATCATTTTTATGCTCAGAGTTGTGTTTTTTTCTAATGAGGATATGAAAAGCTGTTACAAGCCCTGCAGACTATTTGGCTCATGATTGTAGAAATACAGAGTGAAAGAAGTTCATTCAACATTTGCAGCAACACAATGAAGCTCTGAACTAACATTTGAGCTGACGAACAGCAGCACAGTGTTGATGTCGTGTTCTTTCAGATTGTGATAACACAACCTTAAGTGTTTGCATCGTAAATGGAGACAAAGTCTTTTTGTTATTATTTCTAACATGTTTGGAGCGTTGCATGTTTAGCAAAAAGGTTGCTTTGTGCTGTGTTGGGTAAAACAAATCCAACGTTTGAACTTAAATGTGTCTTTTTAGGTTTTGGTTTAATCAATACATTATGACCCAATTTGGTCTCCATCGGGTCAGATGCACTTCTTTTTTTAGAGCTAACTTACATTTTATCTCTCTTTGTTCACTTTTCTTCTTCTTTTTATTCAGCCTTGGCGGTGGAGGATCGAGCTCAACATCTGCCCATGAAAGTACATTCCTACCGGCCTTCAGCCTCTCATGACCCTGAGATAAACCTCAAGACCAAGCGGGAGGTCAGCATCTCGACTCGCTCTTCCTCTTGGATATTGTGAATCAAAAGTCCAAAGTTCAAGTTTGCGACTTACCCTCCACCTCTTCTTTGTCTGCAGATGTATGCAGAGCAGCGGCGCAGCAGTGACAACATGTCGGCCAGATCTTCAGACAGTGACATGAGCGATGTGTCAGCTCTCTCCCGTGCCAGCAGTGCCTCTCGCCTCAGTAGTACCAGCTACATGTCCATCCAATCAGAGCGGCCCGGTGGACGACTCAGGTCAGTCTTTACTGGTTCACGTTCCGGTTAAATCATTTTCGTTTTAGTATTGCATGCTAATCACTGTCTTTTTTCTGCATGTTGCATGTCTCGGCTCCTCTGCATGCTCTGCCTTCTCTGTCCACACACTCACACACAAAAACAAACTGGCTGGGAAAATCAAAAACAAACTCAGGTCCAAGTCTTTAGAGGAAGACAAAAAGGACAGAAGGATCTCATGGGGGATGAATATAGACGAGGAGAGGAGGAGGGTGGCAGGAAAAAGACCCTTCTCTGAGGAGTTGAAGCGCAGGAGACACACTGTAGCAGGAGACACACGGGAGTCCAGGTAACAATGATAGTTCATCACTTCCAAAAGCAAAGTCCTGCCAATAGAGTCTACCTGCTGAGGTACT
This sequence comes from Pachypanchax playfairii, assembly GCA_006937955.1. Lineage (NCBI taxonomy): Eukaryota > Metazoa > Chordata > Actinopteri > Cyprinodontiformes > Aplocheilidae > Pachypanchax > Pachypanchax playfairii. Next base: position 1,438,303 of record SSNP01000038.1, on the reverse strand, counting down.
CCAAAGTTAATGATAGGTCAGAGTAAAGCTTTCCACATAAAAAACATTTTCATCTTCACACATAATTCTCCTGAGTCTGTGAAAAACGTTCTGCCTGTTTCCCAGAGCCTGTTTACGTCAGAAGAAATGACCTCTGTAACATTTGTATGTGAACTTTGTCAGAAAGTCAAATTTATTTGAAACTATTCAGTAAAAACAGGATCAGGAAATAACTCAGGAGCCAGAAGGAGTCTGATTTTTAACAGTTTGATTACAGTTGAAAGAGCTGCTTTCTGTACCTCATCAAACTTTGTCCTCCAACAAACTGCTTCTGTCTTCAGATTTACTGCATCTCAGCCTGGGGGGGAGGGGAGGGGGAGGGGGAGGTCATCTTCAGTCTTCATGTTTTTCATTAAGGTTTGATGAAGATGCTGGTTTCTGATCAGTTTTATCAAACATGTAAACATAGATGCAGAGTTAGATTAATATTTAACAAAAGTTTAAGATGTTTGTCAGAAACCTGATGACAGATTTATGATCTGGTGACGTAGAAGCTCAGATTACATTCAGAGGAAGATGTTACCGTCAACTCAGGTGATCTGCTTCAGACCAGTTAGATGAAAGTAATATAGAAGAGAGGAAATTACACATCGAATTACTTACATTCTTTTTTTACATCTTTTTAACCTTCTACCTCCTTCACACTCCTACAGTATATCTCAGCATTCTGCATAATTTTAGGGGTTTAATCCAGGAATTTCATGCTTTTTGTATAAATATTCTAACAGATTATTGAAGCAAAACAACACAAATCACAAGATTTAGACTCTGATTGTTTTTCTGTTGCACTGATTTGTTTTTGTGTTTGTTTTTATGTTTTTGTTTATGTTTGTGTTTTATGGTTTCATCATCACCCTGCATGTCTCAGATCACTCCTTGCATGCTTCTGGTGCTGTGACTGCTTGGACCCCCTCCATCCTCCAGACCTGGATCCTCCTCTTCCACCTTACTACTCTTCTCCCTGCTGTTCCCTCACCCCTCCACAAGGGGTGACAGAGAGGCCTGAGTCCCACCTCCCTCTCTCCACCCGACCCCCAGCTCCCATGGTTCACCAAACTGTAGCTATCAGGGAACATCAGGGAACAGAGGCTGTGGGTGATGGAGGCAGTGCAGCTGGACTCTCCTGCAGCACGTTGACCCCCTCTATGGGGACGGACGTGCATTGGCTCCTCCAAAACTCTAGAAGGCAGCATTGATCACTGAGCAGCTTCTGCTCATGTGTGACAGCTTGTTTAAGAAGATTGAACTTTAATTCATAAAATTATGACCTTTTAACTTCTAAACACTTCAGTCTTAATTCAGCCCTTTCTTGTGTTTAAAAAAGATTTTTCAGGAAGGAAAGATTTGACAATTTCCCTCATATTTCTAACAATATTGTCTTTTTATTCTCATCCACTGCCGACATAGTTAAAAAAAGCCAAATAATATATATATATTTATGTTGTGTTTCTAAGAATTTAGTCATTTTAAATCATTCTGTTTCTCGACTTAATCATTTAATCTTTTTAAATCCAACTTTTTTGCCTTATACTAAAAGCATACTATGAATTTTCAAACATTTTATCACTCTGATGCAATATTATGAAAATGTTTAGTAAAATTATTTCTCCTGTTTTTTGATTTTATTAAAATAAAATTTAAAGCAGAATGTAAATCAGTTATTGGCTCTATTAATCCTGCAAAGTTTATTGTTAATTCTGAGTTTAATAAAGAATCTCACAGTATTTTTACTGTATTCACTGAGGATGTCCAACAGAGGATTATCTTTTAAATTCTTTGATTCAATTTAAAGCAGTAAATCACTTTACTGACATTATCAGTAGTTAAAGAAACTTGACAACTAAACTGCAACAAGAAAATGTTGCTTGACAATCACACAACTGTTATAATTTATTTGTGTTTACATCANATGACCCACCTGGTTAGCCATAAATAGAACAGGTAACAAAGTCATACAGTATATGCATCAAGTCTATTTGATTCCAAACTGAAAGTGTGCAAGTTTTCTTTCAATTTTGTGTCTCTAGCTTGTTGCCAGCAGTCACATCCCAGTGAGATACTAGATTTAAGCAAATATCACACTTTAAACCACTCTCATTCTTCTTCTTCTGGTTTATTTTTCTGTTTGTTGGTTCCCCCATATGTTTACAATAACTGACTGAGTGATCTTAATGAGGCTTCTTCCAACACAACAGGTCATGAACTTACCCAGTGTCCTCTTCCTCCAGCCGACACATGCGATCCTCGATGGGCCGCAACATGCTGAAGAGCTCGAGCGTCAGCGGAGAGATCTACACACAGGAGCACACAGATGGCAGCCAGTCAGACACAGCGCTGGGCACGGTGGGCGGTGGCAGCAAGAAGAGACGCTCCAGCCTCAGTGCGCGGGTCGTAGCCATCGTGGGCAACCGTCGCAGCCGCAGCACCTCCCAAATCAGCGGCCCTGGTACGTCAAGTAGAGTCAAGATTTTTTTTTTATTCAACCACAACCTGGCCGTACCAACACCTTATCAAAAAATAATACAAAAAACAATTGTTTTATGTTTTTACACTAAGATACAGTACATGTGGCAAGTTTTGTGAATCACAACAAAATTTAACATCCGTAACTTCCTTCATCTGAATCTTTGTATCTAAACTCTAAGAGATGAAATTCTCATCCTCTACTGAGCAACTATATTATATTTAGAATAAATAAATTGATGCATCATCACAGTGAAAATAACAGAAGCCTGTTTCCCATCATTTTCTGTCTTCTTCATCCTAATGACACTTTTTAAAAAAAATGGAGGATTTGAAGAACTATTTTTCATCAAATTCTTGATATTTTACAAACACAAAAATTTTTATCAGTGAAAATAGTTTGACATGTTCTTGTGACTCCTGGGGAGTAAAATACAAACACAAAGTGTTCAAAGTGTTCTTTAAAAGACAAATATCTCTGCTGCCTCACTAAACAAATGGATGGGGGGGTTGAAAGCCAAACACGGCCTCTCCCTCTTCTTTAGTTGAAGCTATTATAGAGTAATAAGCCTGGGGGGTCTTTACTGCTGCCCTGTCTGATGTAGAGATGGGACAGAGGAGGCAGAGATGAGCCTCTTCATTTAAAAATCTCTGTTGTTCATGATGGATGAAAGCAAACCCAGGTAAGACAGACTCCATATTTCTACAGATTTTTGTTGTAATCATAATGGAATGATGTATCCTTTTGTTGTTAATTTATTTTACGCTGTCAAGGTATTGTGGGTGAGTCTAGAAAGATGCACGAGTCATCAGAAATATGAGTCAAAATATGGAGAACAGCCCAGGAAATGTGTCAGAATCTTTTGTGCTGATTCTAATATTTCCTGTTTACAGCTGATTAACTGAGTGAGGGGGGACATGGATCTGATTGTAATCACAGAGTTCTGAACTTTGTCTTCTGATATTACACGAATAAAATCTTTGAGTCAGAGAATAAATTGACTCTGGATCTCAGTCTATTTTACAGTAATGTTTTTCTCCTGTTCAGAATAAAAGAATCGCTGGGATTTACAGTTTATTAAAGCTACGATTTCTAATAAAGATTGTCAGACTGTTGAAATATTAGCCTCTGAAAATACAAATGGGATGTAACTTTATCCATTTTTAACAAATTCCATTAAATTCAAATGCCAAAACAAAGATCTGATCAAACCTCTTGTGTTATGATAATAAAATATTATTTTATTTATCAGCATTTAAAACATTAATTAATATGTTTCTGAAATATTTTTAATGCAAAACTGTGAACTTTGATGATGGACACATAAAATTACACATCCAGACTGACCTTTGACCTTTTTTTAATCAGATTGTTTATGTTAAAGCTTTTTTCAGTTGAGACTGATGAAACAAATTTAAAAAAATATGATCATTGCTGATGTTGATGTATTTGTCCTGTTGATCTTACAGCTGTCAGACCTGGATTAACATGTTTCATCCATTTCATTTTTGCTTTGTCAGATGGGAAGAGTAAGAAGGAGAAGGGTGCCCCCATCCAGAGGAGCACGGAGACCGGCATGGCCGTGGAGCTGCCCAGGAACATGAGCCGGCAGCCCAGCAGAGAGTCCAACAACGGCAGCATGAACAGCTGCAACTCTGAGGGAAAGTCAGTACATCATACAGCTTCACCTGTTCTCTGTGTCACTGTGACCTTCTGAGGAGAAAATGATTTAGAAAATGAGAACATAGCAGTTCTTTCGCTGGTCTTTATGAACAGATGATAAAATGAAGACATGTCATTCTTCTGCTGGCGGCACAATGAGACCTGATTGTTCCAATGACCCCCCTGTCTTTCTGTATTTGTTAGTTTGATCTTCTCTGGAGTGAATCTGGGTGCCAGCAGCCAGTTCAGTGACTTCCTGGATGGACTGGGACCTGCACAGTTGGTGGGCCGACAAACACTGGCGACTCCTGCTATCGGTACAAAAATCATCTCCTTTCTTTTCATCAAAAATGTTGTGTTTGGATTTTGAATTGCTTCATTATACATGTTGTATAGCAGATCTGTCCCAGACTTGAAAATGTGCTGCTGAGGTTTATTTTTCTCACCTTCACACCGTCCATCTGGATCAACTTTCCCTGTTCATCTTAGAAGCATTTAAATTTGATGTGCTTCTACTTTTTAATGAAGGTGAAACAGACTGAAGAGAAAGTTTCTTTAATTAAAACCTATTTAAAGTTGGGTCAGTTCTGTTCAGTATAACTATAAAGGCTATTTCTGATTTTCTTCTTATGTTTTTAAATAAATCCATCATCTTTTATTGTACTTGATTAGGAGACATTCAGATTGGAATGATGGAGAAAAAGGGCCAGCTGGAGGTGGAGGTGATCAGAGCTCGAGGACTTGTACAGAAACCAGGATCTAAATCTCTCCCTGGTAAGAACCGGACAGTGAGACAGTAACGTGTGACATCATCAGGGAGGTTTCAGCCCTCTGGAGAGTGAGAGGTTCTATAGTCATGTTAAACTGATGAGATCATTAATGTGTGTTTTGCAAACACATCTCTGTCTGTTCACTGAACTCCATTAAAGTATTTCAGCTGTGAAAATTTCATTATTTTATCAATTTTCCTGAAGTCAAAACATGGAGCCTCTAAAAATCTCCCCAAAAAGGAAGCTACCGTGTCAGCTGTGTGACATGACCTGAATCAGATTGTGTTTCCTGCTAATAGCTTTCTGATTGTTTTGTCTATCCTTTCAGCTCCATATGTCAAAGTCTACTTGCTGAATAATGGAGCATATGTAGCCAAAAAGAAAACCAAGATTGCACGTAAAACACTTGATCCGCTGTATCAGCAAGCGCTGCTGTTTGAGGAGAGCCCCCAGGGTAAAGTCTTACAGGTGAGCAGCAGATTCATTCCTCCTCATGTCAAAGATTTATATGATAGAACCACACGACATAACAAAGATTTCATATCATTCAGGTGATCGTTTGGGGGGACTACGGCCGAATGGACCATAAAAGCTTCATGGGAGTTGCACAAATCCTGTTGGATGAGTTGGAGTTATCAAGCACAGTCATTGGTTGGTACAAGTTGTTCCCACCATCCTCCTTAGTGGATCCAACGCTCACCTCTCTGACACAGAGAGCTTCTCAGTCGTCTCTAGACAGCTCACCTGGACCACCTGGGGTCCGATCCTAGTGGACTAACAGCTCTACACCGTCCAGTGAGGGGTAACACAAAAAACAAACTCTTCAAACGAGAAAGGAGCAGAAGGAAAAAGGTGGAAATGTAGAACAACAACAATCAGAAACAGTTACAACAAGAAAGCTTTGTTGAAATCTGACAATCACTCCTGCCGCAGTTGTTTCTGTCTGTCGTAGGAAGCAGTCACATTTCAGAGTTTCATTTCCATTCAAAGAAAAATCTCATAGGTTTTTTTTTTAGCTGTCCAGCTAGAAAATGACAACTATGAGTGCCAACGAATCAAAATGAAACAGGGTGGTTTTTAACTGAATCAACATAGCAATGAAATGTATGTAAGCATCGGAATGTATGTCCTCAAGACAGAGGTAACCCCCCCCATCCTGCCTGCAGGTGGCACACTCTTTTGTGTAGTGGCCTCCTCCAGAAGCCCAGCAGACTGCCGATGCCCTGTCTCCTGGCAGAGTGCCCCCCCCCTGCTGTGGGGATTCAGTCTGGAAGCACAGGGCCTTCTTCTGGTGCCTAGTTCACTGGTCCCTCTTTTCAGTATGTTTACCATGGCTGCTCTAAGGCCAGAGTCTTTGAGGAGTGAAGTTCTTGTTGTTCGTTTCTTTTCCTTTGTTACTACAGACACAACATGTTTTACAGTGCATAAAATGCTCATGATAGTGTTGTCAGTCTGACGTGTGCATGGAGAGAAAAAAGAAACACTTGAGATAAAAAAAAAAAACGATACAAAAAATGTAGTAAATGTCTGCAAGTACTCTGTGGTGGTGAAGACAGCGATGGCTCAATGTTTTGGTTTCCTTCTAGTCCTGATTTAAAAAAATAATAATTTGGACAGATTTTTTAAAATCTTGCTGCACCTGAAATGTGGCTGTGATTAAATGACAAAACCTGATTTTTCTGGTTTCACAAAAAAAATGATATTATCTCTCTGATGTTTAGCAAGTCTGCACCTCACTTTAGTTTATGTTTTGGACAACAATGCAAAGTGGCCACTTGAATTAATTTGTGTGTGGACTCTTATTTATTTTAATTCACTCATACTTTGCAGAGAAAAGCCATTGTTCACAAGACATCTGAACAAATAACGAAGAAGCTGCTAAAACACATCCAAACTTTCATTTAATAAAATGTCTTCTGTTCTGAATGAGCCTTGACTCGGTTCATGGTGGTAGAGGAGCGTCCTCACATGAACAACAACAACAGTTTGTTTTTGGAGGATAAACAAAGTGAGGTGTAGAAGTAGAAAACATCAGCCGTGTAAATCCATCATGTTTCTGGAAATTTTTATAGCCTGTATCTGACATTCCAAATCTGATCAAAATCCAAGTAAAATGAGGACAAATTGTGCAGATTAAGACATGACTGAGACACATTGTGAGTAAATTGTGAAAAGTTTTGCAATTGATTGTTTTGGCATGTGAAAAACTTTCATAGATGCCAATTCAGTGTGATTCTAACTGGAAATATTCATATATTCTCTTAATTTTCTGTCTCTAACTGATCTCCGTCGAGTGGAATCCAGACACCATGTTGGTGAGAAAGGCTGTTTGAGAGAGGAGAAGCTGATTTTAAAGTCTTTCACTCTCACTTCTCACAAAATCAGGAGACGGCAGGGTTAGAACGGAGCAAAGACGATGAACCATCACAAAGACACATCTTAGATTTTTACACCCGTCAGGGAGATCAGTGTCGGTTTGTTTTGTTCAGCTGCTGGTCGAGATGCCGGCCAGTTGTCTTTGTATAGTTGTATACTAGGCCTCCGAGGAGGTTGACCAATAAATCAAGTTTATGTCACTTTCAAATGTCACAAAGGTTCAGCATCACTGTAAACAAGATAAATGAATAAAATTGTTGTTCACCTACGCCAGAGCTGGACAAGGCCGTAGAATTTTTCACGTTTTTGAGGGAGTGCCTTCCCTCACCCCAGCAAGTTTGAGGTTTTTATCCAGACTTTAGTTGAGTTCTTTTTAATAAAAGCAAAAGCACAAGAGCTTGATTTTTTTACTACAAAAAGTTTAACTTTTTGAAAAAAAAATAAAAAATAACACATAGTTTTAAAAAAGGAAAAAAGCAATGATCCCGTCAGTTCAGTTCATCTTTTGTCTTGATATTACAGACAAGCAGAAAAGAATCACAGGTTCGGTGTGCATCTCTGTGAATGTGAAAGTCGGGACGCTAACCCTCATCCTCCCCTCAGTTTGCAGGCTCCTCCCACTGTCAGAAGGGGGAGGGGCCAGCATGACTTTGGAACCAAGCTGCATGCACATTTTTGTTAAACCGTTACAGAAAAAATAAGACACTGAACTAGATGAGTGTGTTTGTTCCACGTACTGTAGGGCCGCTTGTTTGTTGCATGCAGTTGTACAGTTTGCTCGTACTTGAATATTAAAGAGATAAAACCAAGAAGCCATTCCCATAATGCCAAGACATTTGAACTCAGCTGCCGTCTGTTCCGCGTCCCTCCGTCTGGTGCTGAATGTCTCTCAAACTGAATCCTGAGATCATGCTGATGTCTTTCCTCAATCCTCCAGAAGATGTACTGTAAGTCGTACTGAGCAGACCTCACAGCCCCTCGCAGTATCATCACACATCATAGTATACCTCCGGGGGGCTGAGAATAAATCTGAATAAATCTGTAAAAATCAAATATGGAAGTATTAAATATGTTTTTGCCTAATAGTTTCTGATATTGTAACACAAGCTGATCTACAAAGATTAAACGCAGAGTCATATGCTGTAATTACCTAACAGCCATTCACTGATTATTGTAAAAAAAAAAGCCAAGTTGTTTAAGGTGTAATTAATACTGTATAATTAAGGACCATGAAGCGATGGGTCAGGACATTTTCCACATCTCTATCAGTCCAAACACTTTGAGTCCAGCGGGCCATCTTCAGCCCCACCTCATCAGAGATTTTATTTCATCGTCTGGTGAAGTTTCTTTCTTTCTTTGTCAGTATTAACAGGAGAAATAAAAAAATACAGATGTTTATTGTTTACAATCTTCTGTGTTCCACTGAAGCAACATGAAAATTAGAGAAAAGTAAAGCATTCACTGCAACATTTCTTGTTTGTATACCAGATGTGGCTCAAATGATGTGTATGTTTTATATATAAAAAGTTCATTTTTATTATTTACAAATAAAAAAGAACGTGTGGATAAAATGTCAGCGTGTAAGCAAGTATTTGTGAAGTTTGATTGTTTTGTCACAGAGGCCAGATTAGAACACTCACTTTATAACAGGATCTACTCGATGTTTATGAGACTAGAACTCTGAGAGACCTGGAGTCTGGACTGGTTTCCAGAGAGGGTGGAAACACAAACACTGAAGCACTAGGCATGAATAACTCCTATCTGAGTGTTTTAAACAGAGAAAAATCAAAGAAAAACAAAAAAAGAAAATTCTAATCTAAGAAGGTCGGTCTTAATTTTGTGTAAGTATCACGCAGACCCATTTAACATGAAATCTATTGGGTGATTAACAACAAATCCAAAACAGTCATTGTACTCACAAAGTACTTAAAACAAAACTAATTTAATTTAATTTGATTTCTTACTGTGTTCATGTTTTTGCTGAATGAAAAGCACCAACACAGAGTTTCATACAGCAGAAGGTTGTTGCTTTCATCTCAAGGTTAAAACATAGAAGTGAAAGTATAAAGCAACACATATACATACATAAAGAGATCAAACATGTTCTGCTAACAACTGGAGTCACATGAATAGGAAGCAGAACCTCGGCACCACGTCTCCACAGGACTTGACCATGGGTTGTAACTGTTAATGACATCAGCAGCGTTATTTTGGTTGAGTACAGTGAGAGGAAGTGGTGAAGTGATATCCATCTGGGTTTGTTCTCTGTGAAACAGCAGCAGCCTGCTGAGAGCAACTGAAACAAACCAAGCATGATCTTTTTAGTTTAGTACTTCTTATTTTTGACTGTGTTTGGAACACAAGTGATTCCGTTGTTGAGTTGAAAAGTGACCTGCAACTTTTTTGCATTCAGAGAACTCTGTTTGAAATTTGTTCCTGAGCAACAAACAGTTTTCTTTTTATTCATCTAGGAATTATTTGGAGTTTTCATCCTTTTCCTTCTTTATTTGACCTGTTTTTGCAGATATAAAACAGTAACAATTATTTCCTGGAGGATTGTTTCTGTTCACATTTGGGTGTTTCCTGTTAAAGCTAAAGCTAAACAGACATTAAAACCAATTTCTCCCCCAGAAGTCCAGTTTGTTCTGGTTGTTCCCTTCCAGGATCAGAAAACACCCACAGTACTACATCAGCTCCCTGAAAATTAAAATGGAAAAAAGCAAGTCTACTTAATATTTGCATCCGTATTATAAAAAAAAAGTTCAATTATGACAAATAGTTTATCACAAAGTCTTTGCTGAGCACTTTTCTGAGTAAAGAAAACCCTCCAGAACTACATGCTGAATGGACTCTGCTGGTGTTCAGCAAACATAAAGTGTCCTCATAGCTTAAAAGTTGTTTTGGTTTGTGACATTCTGAACTTTCAGAAATTCAGACAAGGCAACCTTTTGTTCCAGTATTCACTTTCTGGACTATGATAGACTGGTCACCTGTCCAGGTGTAGCCCCGCCTCTCACCCAATGACTGCTGGAGATAGACACCAGCTCCCTGCAATCTTAAACAGAAACAAACGGGTACACATAGTGAGATGTTCTGGAGAAATAAAACTTCTTTTCTCAGTAATTCATCCTCCATCATTTCTTAAATTGTGTCCACTGTCTGTCTGTCTGTCTGTCTGTCTGTCTGTCTGTCTGTCTGTCTGTCTGTCTGTCTGTCTGTCTGTCTGTCTGTCTGTCTGTCTGTCTGCGGTGCAGTTTGCTTTACAACAGGCACTAAAATCCAATTACACTCAGATTAAAGACAGGAAGGATTATCTAAATTTATTAGATAATTTCTAAAAAAAAAAGAAAGACAGCAGATATTTTACTTTGGGTTTTGTAGAAAGGGGGTGAACACATACTATTCTAGATCTTTTACCCCATTTATAAATTATTTAATTTAAATTACAAGTTGTGAAACAACAAATCAAGAAAGTAAAAAAGGCTCGAGCTTCCTCGAACAAGAGAAGCATATGAAGCATATGTTAGATGAACGCTCATCACACTGCTGTAATATATATTAATCATTATCTGACTGCTGCCATTCTTTCAGAGAGGAAGTTGAAACAGTGCGGCCTCATGTGTGACCTCACATTTAATCCAGCACAGCAGAGAGCCTGAGAGATTTATGTTTCTCTCTTTAAATAAGCAGAGGGCCCCCTCAAACAACATCTGCAGGCAATCTTAACAAATCCTCCCACCACCCTCACCATGCCAACCAGGCCCGCAGGCCTTCCAGAGTCTTTCCACTCTGACACCAAAGGTCATGACCTCCTGGTTCAAAACATGGAGCCTTCATGGAAAAACAGTGAGAATCACACATCACGTTAGACGTCAAAGGAAAATTTATATTTGCTCAGGTCCAAAGTTACAAATCAGTAGAAAAAGAAACGAAGAAGGAATTAGAAGAGCAACATTACAGATTAACTTCTTAAATTTCACAAAATATCTCAAACCAATTAAAGGAAGAGCAAAGAAGAGAAACAGTTTGACCTCCTGATCTGTAAGACACTCCTGATCAGAATCAATATCAAAATGTATGTGTTTTGACAACTTGGTGCAGAAGGGTTTATACATTATCTGTCTCCAAACTTTTAACTGGTTCTGGCCAGTTCTAAGGTTCTGGAGGTGCACAGGTCATGGAGAGAAGTCCAGTCTCCACTTCAGCAGATCTGATGATCTGTTGCAACCTCCCTTTGTCTCTTGCTGTGGAACCAACCAGACTGATTCGGTGATGGATGTATGGGACTGCATCAGCACTGATTTTGGCAGGTTGAGCTTCTTCAGCTGCCACAGGAAGTACATCCTCTGTTGGGGTTTTTGATAAGGGAGCTGATTTTTAGCTCCCACTTCAGGTCCTGGGAAATTATAGTTCACATGAGGAGGAAGGATGTCACAGTCTCCACCGGGGAGTTATCAATAATGTTGAGGGCTTGTGGGGCAGGATGCCTTCTGAAGTCTCCACAGTCAGCAGCATTCAGTTCCAGATTATGGTTTCTGCTCCAGGTTTCTTGACTATCTGTCTTTAGGTAGTCTCTTCCAACTGAGACTGGGCCTGATGATGGTTCTGTCATCTGCAAACGTTATGGGCTTGTCAAACTGATGAGATGTAGCTGTACAGAGAGAAGAGCTGCCCAGCCTCCCATACTGCCTCTGTTCCAACAGGAAGTCAGTGTTCTAGTGATTTCAGCAGGGAGAGCTTGTTTTGCAACAGAACTCAGATGATAGTTTTAAAGACAGTGTTAAAATCTATAAAGAGAAACTTAACATAACACTTCTGTGGAGTCCAGATACTAGAGGATAACATGCAGGGCCAAGTTAACTGTGTCATTCACCAATCTGTTGGCTCTGTAAGTGAACTGCAGAGGGGTTCAGTGATGGGTTTCAGGTTGGACAGCACCAGGTGCTCATGACAGCAGAGGTCAGGGAAACAACCATGTGACCTTCAGTTCTTTAAGATCTGGAATAATGATGGAAGTTTAGAGGCAGGTCAGCAGACAACATGCCTCATGCAAGTTGTTAAAGATGCCAGTGAATACCGGAGACAGCTGGTCAACACAACACTTCAGGATGGATGAGCATCAGGTCCTGCTACTGCTTGTATAGAGTCTGTTAACATCTCTTTCAAGACTGGAAAGAAGTGGGATGTTGTGTTGGTGTGTGTAGGTGTGTGTAGGTGTGTATGTGTGTGTGGTGACTTCTAAATATTATAAACAGCACATTTTTTTGTAAATAGAAGAAATTTGTAAAGAAAAGGTAAAATTAGGGTTGAAAACTACCTGCAACAGAGAATATGATTTAATCAAAATTCTAATTATTTTATTTGAAATTTAACAGTTTAAAAAATGTGTAGCACAAAACAGCAGTTGTTTGAACTGTCTGAATGTGATAAATCCCCTGGAACAGTGTCAGAGTGATCAGCTGTGAAACACTGTTGGGACATGTCTTCAACCAGAAGTCCTCAGGTGTTTCAGCTTGTTTCAGAATGGTCCACCTGGAGGTTTCTCTGCTGCATTTATTTGATCAGAACCGGCTCTATGTTTCTCTCACTTGTGATGCTGAATCATATGCAAACTTTATTCAGCACTTCAACAAACACCAGCTGAATTTATCTGACTTCAGATTTGTCTTAATTCATTTCATAAGTGTCATTCATGCTTTTAAGACTTCATATGTTAATTAGCTACACATCTGTATTTTAATTCATTACACTAATAACTTACATCTCATACAACTAACAAATTTATTTTAAACCAAAACATTGTATATAAAATAAAACTGTTTTGTTTCACAAGATGAGTTGCTAAGAATTAAAGTAAAAAAAAAAAAAACATCTATAAAAGTGTTGATAATCTGAGTCTCTTTCTGGTTCTCCAGATGAAAAATTAGCACATGATTTGACTGTTTGGAGCAGCTGTGTGCAGATGTAGCAACCAGCAGGTGGCGTAGTTCCGTAGAACGGAAGATTCGTTAGGAAAATAAAACTTCTAATTACCATCCTCCTGCACCTTCTCTGGTAACTCACACCTGAGCGCGCAGATGGTTTTATTTGTTTTTGTGCTGCTGGAGGAACACAGACTGCAAAACTGTCAAAACAAATATGGAGTGTGCGAGGAGAGAGAAAGAGAGTGAGAGAGACACAGAACTGTGCGCCTGTAAAGAGGAAGTTCACTCGAGTAGCTCAACTGGTATCACGTATTTAGTTTGTTTTTCTCAACCATGTGGTTGTAGAGGGAAATAAACGGCCTTTTTGCGCGTTAGCTGCGTTTTAACCCACAGAATAGTAAATAAACATGATCCACGTAGAAAATATTTGTAAAGAATCTATAAAGTATCAGTCCAACATGAAGTGGTCTTAAACCTTGCCGACACCATTTCAGCCATGTGGTCGCATCAACAGATAAAATTGAATAGAACAGAATAAAGACCAATGGTGCGAGATGAGATGTTTTTAATCAGTTTTCCAGTTCGCCTTCTCTTGTGGTTATTTCTCCTGTACAGTAAAGTTACACTAAACCATGACACTTAACGGGATTTAACATCTATCTGTGGAATATTTATTATCAAGGTTATTTTTTAGAAGAGATGGTTGCTCAGTGCATGTGAGTTGTCGTGCACTGTGCGCCACCTCCTCCTAAGAACAAAGAGACTCGTGGCAATGCTCAGGTAGTTAAGTAATGATGAGGGAAACAAAGAACAAATCGAACCGCACAAGTGCGCATCTGCCGTAAAAGCGCAACAGGCTGCGAAGCGCAGCGGAAACTGAGTCTGCGCTACTAATCTACTTCGTCTCGCGCTCCTCCAGCCTTTGTGTCACCCCCGCGCGCGCAGGACGGACGCTGCGGTCACCTCTTTGTGTAATGGGAGGTTGATGCAGGAGGGAAGAGGGTGGATAAAGCGCGCACGGCGCGGTTTTTATTCAGCTCAGAGCGCGTCACGCACGTGTTGGGCTCATTGGACTCCCCGCACAGGACACGTATGATAGTGAAGACCTTGGCGCACTTGCTGTCGGCTCTGGTGATGCCATGCCCCGGAACCACAGCGGAGATGAGGGCGGCACGGGGCTCTGGATGAGAACCTCACCAGGGCACCGTAGTGAAGGCTACAGTCTGAAAGATGTGGAGTCCGGACGGAAGATGATGAACAACGTGGGAGACGGTTTGCTGCCACCATCCTCCACCGGCACCGCGGGCGCTGGCGGCCCGGACAGCCTGACGGGGAAGCAGGGCGCCCGGCTCAGTCTGTTGGGGAAGCCGCTGGTGTACAGCGCGCAGAGCGGCAGGAGAAACGTGCGCTACCGGCGGCTCCAGAACTACCTGTACAACGTGCTGGAGAGACCGAGAACCTGGGCGTTCATCTACCACGCGTTTGTGTAAGTTTATCTCTACATTTGCTTGATGCCAGGCGCTGGAATGGCACACCTGTTGATAATCAGCTTGTTTGGAGCGCTTGAACAGACGCTGATGAGTTGCAGTTTGTTTTAGGCAGATGAAGCTTATCTTTAGCAAAAGAAACAGGAAAAAAGGCCTTTCTGCAGTTCAGAATCCGTTCAGGTTTATCACACGAAGACAGGCAGTCCATTGTGTTCCTCTGTGATTGTACACAGCTCTCTGTGCGCAGAGATTCTGAGAAATGTTCCTCAAATGAAGGTGCAGCGCTAAATGTGCGCGTATTGTTTATCACTCCTATGTTTACGGGCTTCAGTGGTGAAGCTTCATTTTTTCACAATTTCAAGTCAGATCTGGGGGTCAGGGTTCAGAAACATCTTTCACCATGACTGTCATGGTTTTTGGTTTCCCAGCGTGTGTTGCTGGTTTAAGATCCTAACTGATTCTGAAGGAAGGAAAGGGAGCTACAAGCTTGCGGAGAATTCTTCTGCGTGTGTTTGTGCAGACACAGATTCGAGTGGGTCTTTATTGTATGAAACATCTTATAAAACCAATCACTAACTTTTAAAAGCATCCTTGAAGTGGTGCGTGCAGGCCATGAGCGGTCTGAGGATCCTGATTGCCGGGGCCTCAGCCCTTGTTTGGATTTTGACATGACTATTGCATCATCTAGCAAGTTATTTGAGAGAGAAACTAAAATAGGTTCAATCAGTTAATTGCCTAAACTCTCTTACTTAAATGCAAATAAGTGCAGTCAGATGTTTTTATTCTTTGTCAAATTTATGATTAGAAGTTTAATGGAGAAACTAAAACAAACCTTAAAGCCTTGAGAATCACAAAGTCATTTCCTAAACTCATTGGTTTCTGCTCCTCAGGCATGACTCGCTCTTCTGTCATTTTTCAAATGTTTGCTATTTCTCGGTATTTGATGAAATATCTATTACCTTTTATAAAATTCTGCTACTTTGACACAATAATTTTCCAATATCAGTTCAGGACTTTCATACACAGCTTATATACGTTTCAAGTTTATTTATTTATAAAGCGCCAGTTCATGACAAAGTCATTTCAAGGCACTTTACAGAAAATGTTCTGTATGTTCTGGACAGATAGTTCACCTCACCAGTTCTTGTGGTTTCCAGAAAAGGTGTCACATTCAAATATGTTCTCAGGGGTTCCAAAACATTTCCCCAAAAAAGGCAACTGAACTTTTTATGTTTAATTTGTTTATTCCAGTTGCCTGCTTTAGAAAACTTTTTGGATGGACATGTCCTGGATGACTTAGGATCTACAAACTTTTTTGGGGGGATGTTAGTTCACATTTTACATACATTTTATTTCCTTTTTTTAAGGGGGTTTATGGTCCAGATTGCTGGACATGCCTTTATTTTTCTGAAAGCCTTAAATTTCCATTACAAAAATATCTTTGCATAGTGTTCCTTCAAAAACCAAACTTACTAAAATCTATCAGTCTTTGTTTAGTGGGATTTTAAACGCTAATTTGCTAACACTCTTTATAATGTAGTTCTGATAATCCAAACAGTGAGTGATGTGATGTGTCAAACAAGCATTTTGGTGCAGAAAGATCCTGATTACATGCACTGGAGGAGACGCCAGTCTCAGAAACGACAGTTTAAATTCTCAAAACTCTTCCAGCCGTCAGAAACATTTGTTTTGTTCTTTTCAGTAGTTTGATGTGATTCCATGTGACTGTCTTTCTTCATGTTGTTTTTTTTTCTTCTGTACTTTAAAAAATGAGAAATTTGTGTCTCAGGACCAGTAAACACACAGAGACGCTCTGGCTGTGTCAGGACTTTCCAAGCTGCTTTCATTTGATCTGAACTGTGTTAGAGATGTAGTCAAATCTAAAAAGTCACTCCACTTTTCTTTTTGCTCAACTTTCACTACTTTTAAGTAAAACTAGAAAATGTGAAGAATCTGCTGAGATTTTATAATTCTCAGACCATCTTTGATGAATGTGCACAAGTCAGTTAAATAAAAGTGGATTACCAGATGGACCTCTGGTTCTGTGAGTGCATGTATTTATATCCTTTCACTCTTTAAATGAAATCAAAATGGATACAATCATCATGTATGGATCAGAAAACTACAATTATTTACAGGTGTGACTATAGAAATGCTGCTCTGAACTCCAACAATCTTCATCCAGGTGTGTTTAGGTGTTAACGGAACAAACCAAACATTAAACCCTGACTGACAGTCTGATGTCCTTCTCTTATGGATTCATCACAGTTGTTTTTATTGGGTTCCATTTTCACAATCAGGATTCCTGCCGTCCTGTTACATTATCTCCTATAAATTGACACCATAAAGAGATTCCATCCTTCAGTTTGACTTGGTTCTTTATGAAATACTCTTCTTTTTGGTCCGTTCCAGTCAGAACTTAGTTTCCTTTTTGTTCAACACTCTGTGTTTCTAATACAGCTTGACTCCAAAATGTAAATGAGCGTATCTTATGAAAGTGTTGACTCACACACGCCCACAGGGATCTTTTCGAATGCAGACTTGTTTTTTTCAGCAACGGCTGGTTGTGTGGTTGTAAACCTGCTGAATAACTCTTTGATTCCTGAATTTCGGAGCTCAAACTGGAGACGTGGACACATTCAGACTTCAGTCTCAGGCGTTTCTGTGTTTCGGAGCGGTGAAGCTGCGATAGTTCATCATCTTTAAAAGCTTGACAGTAATTCCAAAAAGTTTTTCATAAAGGCAACTGGACTTCTGTTTTCATCTCTTAGAAATGTTTCGCCTCTCACCCGAAAACTTCTTCCGTTCTAGTTTTACGGATGAGAGGCGAAACATTTCCAAGAGATGAAAAAAGAAGTCCAGTTGCCTTTATGAAAAACTTTTTGGATTGACATGATGACTGAGAATCTGCACAAACACAATTTTTTTTAAAAAGATTTTCTTGCATTGGTACAACAGTGTTTATCACCATATCTGTCTGATTTTCTTTCCTTGTAAAAACTTTTTAATATTTTGTTTGATTTAAGAAGATTATAATAAATTAAGAATCATTAAATAGTATCTATATTTGAAGCATTAATATTTCATGTGCAAGGCTGGACACGTTATTAGTATCTATGCATCTGCTTTTCGAAATATTTGTTAAACTTTGGCATTCTTTATGTCAAGTTCAGTTATTAATTATTGTCTCTGGTTATTTGCATAAGTCTTTAACTCCAGCATGTGGCGTTATGTTGTGGTCTGACCTTCAGGTTCAGACTAAAATCCAAACTAGTCCTAAAATACAGACATGAGAAGAAACACAAGAAGCAGAGTGTCATCACTGCAGCAAATATTAGTTTTACAGTCTGTTCATTCTAAGCTAAATTAGAGAACAGCTTCACAGGGATGGATACATTTTTTTCATTAAAGCTGCAGTAAATGGTTTTAACAATAAATCAGTTTATTGAGAGAAATTCTTCAGAGTGAAACTGAATCTGTCCTGGACTCTTAGAAGAAGTAAAGGATTTTTTTAAAATCAAATTGTTCCTGTTTTCAGGTTTTGAAAAACTACCTGGAAGCTAAAGTAAAAGAACAGAAACTTTAGGGACTATTGACGATATTATAAAGAACAATGCTTGAACTGTCAGTGTTTTGTATGAAAATCAATAAAATGACACCCTCTGATGTCCCCTGAGGGACGTTTCAGGTCAACTCTGATGCTTTGGATATTGAGAATTTATTAGTGAGTTTGAACTTCATCACATACGTCAAATAATTTATCACAACATGTTCAGGATTACAACCTATAACTTACAGGAGACAATTCATTAAAAATTGTGATCTTACAGTTTTGGAACCTTGTTTTACGTTCTCTCTGAATGTGACTTTGGGAGCAGCTGTAAAAACCTGGACACATCCTGACAATCCAAAACCTGCTGATCTATTCTTTTCATTTTAATTAATAAATCACTCTGTTTATCGGATTCTTTTTGACTACCATGTAATTTAATTGTGTTTTACGGATTAATTTCTGTAAAATGGATGTTGACCTCTGAATCCATCCTGTTTCCTTCGTCCACCTTGTTGTAGTTAAACATATGAGACCGTGTCCCACCTGATTAATGGGTCTGAGAGAGTTTTATTGAAAGGAAAATGAATTTAACAGGGTGTCTGAGTGTTTCTGCTGGAAACTTTCTGTCTTTACTACAGTTTTTTTTATTGCCATTGTGTGTTCTCATGTACTTTTCAGTCAAGGAACCAAAACTTTAGGTAGTTGTTACTGGTGAATTCTCCCAGTTTCTCTGATAATTACTGATTAAAACAAGATGATAACACTGTCTCATCTGTCGGTTTTATTGTGTTGGTTACTCATAAGAATTAGTTTATTTTTCTAATCAGAGGGAAAAAAGGTGTTTCTAAATGGTGGGGATATTAAAATTATCTGTGTTTTTAGCATCTTTATGTTTAGGTACATGAGCAGTTTTATGTCAGGAAAATGATGCTACTGTATGTTCAGATGAGTCTAAACATCCTAAACAAAATGTTTTGCTGTATTTACTCGTGTTTACTGTAATATTTAATCCAAAGGAAACATTTCTGACTGTGTTTGAGCATTTTGTTCAAGAACAGCTGGCGCACTCCTTCATTGAGTTTAATTTCATCACCTGCTATTTCATGGAGACAAATATGTCCTTTTTCTTTGTGTTGTCTTCTTATTCGTCAGGAACTGATCAGAGGAGGAAAACAGATTCTGAGCCAACACTTGCTGTGTTCAGAATCCAGTGTTTGAGATTAAACACTGTTCATTCTCATTTGTTCTGATGCTTAAAGGGAAATCTGTGAATAATTAGTGTTTGATTTTCAAAATAAAGGTTGGAATAGAAAAAGGAGACTTTTATTGACTTTTATACTGAAGGAAGATGGAAATTGTACTTTTTCTTGTATACTGTACTTCTGCTGCTCGTAGTATAATTTTATCTCTTCAGTACTTGTGACAGCAGCAGAACTGAGGCAGTCTTTGTGTGGTTACAAGTTGGGCCCGAGGTCTGCCTTCCTTCCTGCACGAGTACACACATACACAGAGCTGCCATTCAGCTCACCTCAGGATTAACAGGCTCTTATACTTAGAAATATGTCCACAGGCTGGAAAATATAGAACAGGTGGGTAGGGGAAGTACAGTTTTCCTCAGAGGTGCTCAGAGATATGACCAGAACTGGGAACTTGAATTTGGTATGTGTCTGGTCAGTTTATTGTCTGAAATCTGTGGACACCTGTTAAAGGTCTCATTTTGAAAGCTGTGTTTGATTGGTGGATCAGTAATGGTCTTCTGTATATCAGTCTCTCACATGGCTGTGGAAGGATTCTGTTCCACTCTTAAGATCTCACCACAGCATTTTAGACCAGTTCAGGTCTGGACTTTGATGGATCATTGCAACCTTTACCTCTTCAGTCATGCTGTTATAGATCAGCTGCTGTGATTGGATCATGGTTCTGCTTCATGACCCGGTCTGGTACGAGTTTCAGCTGTCAGATGGTCCCACATTTGTTTCTAGAATACTTTTGTATGTAGAGAAGTTCATGGTCGACTCACTGACTGCAAGATGCCCAAATATTCAGACCTTCACCATCATGCACAGCTGGTGTGATGCACTGGGTTTATTGTGTTGCTGTGCATTATGGGTAAACATCTCCATGTTTTCTCAGATGTCCAAAGAACATTGTTTCAGAAGTCTCTCGTGTTGTTCAGATGAAACAACCTAAGTTGTGCAGCCATGTTCTTTCTCCTGCAACTCTATCAAACAAACCTCGTTCAGTCCTTTTGCTCTTTCTTGAACTTTAACCTTTAACCTGCTAACTGAGGCCTGCAGAGTCCCAGATACTCTAAGGTTTTTGTGCTCATGGTGAAGTCTGACCTCTGAGGCAGGTATTTGTGCTTTACAAAAGAAACTGACTTGTCTTAACTTGACACATTATAACTCATATTATATTATTCTATTCCCTGGAGTTCGTCTTTTGAAGCCTGTCATGGTTTTTTTGCATGAAGTTTGCTGTCACCTTCTGAGTTTGTGACTAATGGAAAAAACAGCAGAAGTAAGGTGATGTCAACATAAGCCCTGTTTTTCTTTAGTCTTAAGGAAGTGAATTGTTTAATTAGAGCTGAGATAAAAATGAAACAGGCAGCATCTTTCAGTTAATGGTTTTTAATTCACTCTGCTGTCGAGTGTTTGTCAAGTAAATCCATCTGATTGTTAAAGTTCACCTCTGAAACACTTTATGTATCTATGTAGATTGTGGTTTGAGTCAGTTAGAATTATTTACATGTTTTACATTACTGATTACAGTTGTCATTGAGCTTTAAGCATATTGCAGCTCATTGAAGACTATAGTTAAACTGTTTCATTGAAAACAACTGAGGGTTTGTTCTCTTGTGCACACTTGCATCCCATGTAAAACACAGTGCTATTATGTTTCTGTACAGAGATGGAGATCAGCTGCTGCTCATGACGCACCTTCTCTCATGTTTGGGTTTATGATCCGACACCAAAGTGTCAAAAAGCTGCTGCTGCCTAACCAATGTCACCAAGAAATCAAAAATGAAAACAAGTTGCATATTATTCCATGTTTTGAGTTCTAGTGGAAATTTGTTACAGTTTGATGTGGATGTGCTTATTGATGTGTTTTTATCAGTTTTATGGACATCAGAGAAGAATCTTTGCTGGTGAAAATCCAATGAGTTTGTGCTGCAAAGACGGTTTTTCTTTTTTCTCTGCAATGAGTCAAAGAGAAGAAATGTGTCCAGTGTTGTGTTTTTGTGTCAGATGTGCTGTTTAAATGATGTAAAAACTCAACAGAAATCCATAAAGTTCAAGGGAGAGGTCGAGTTTAGCAGTAAAGAAATCCAAGAAGGACACAGGAAAACGTTTTTCAGAACTGTCCAAAGTACTTTTCTTTAATGGAGACATTAAAAAGCACACACCTGATTTCTTCTGTGTGCAACTAGAACCAGCGATGTTCCCAAGAAGAAAAAGAGAAATGCTTCTGTCTGCTTGGTTTCTTCCTACAGTGTGAAACAGATCAGTGAGGAGACTCTGTAATACAGAAAAAAAACGAATAATTCCAAAAAGGGTCATAATTCATTTAAATCTTAAAATGTAAGAGGAATTGACAGGAAGAAAACAATACAGAATTGAATCCGTTTTGGATTTTGTCTGTTATCTGTAGTTGGAGAACAATGCAATGGATGCATGCTGTAATAATAATCAGTCATTTTTCTGTTCAGTGTCCCGGGGAGCAGGTGTCTATCTCTAGCAGTCATCAGGTGAGAGGCGGGGTCGCACCTGGACAGGTCACCAGTCTGTCACAGGGCCACAGACAGACAACCACTCACACTGAGGGACAATTTATAGTTGTAAATTAACCCAAATGCATATTTCTGGTCTTCTCTTTGAATGAGAAGGTGTGTCCAAACTTTTGGTCTGTACTGTACATGCAGAAAAGTCCTGGCGGGTTTGAAACCCAGGACCTTCTCACTGCAAGGCAACAGTTCTATCAACTGCACCACGATGCAGCCTGTAATATTAGTCCTATTAAAAAAAGATTAATAGTTTCCTGGGTCTTTGTGTGTTTTTTTTTTGGTTGATGTGTTTATAAATTCAGTCAACCCCCCACGTGTTTTGTTTTTTGTGTATGTAAGTAATTTTGGCTGCGCAGTCACAGCTGATGGGGCCGGCTGGCTGCAGGTTTCAGGTTTCACATCTGAGTTTACTCTGAGGGAGTTCCCCTCAAACAGTCGTCACAGATGGCCTCTCTGCAAACACAAAGACAAGGCCTTGGACACGCCTGACACATGCATTGTGGGTATTGTGCTTCAGGTAGGAGAATAAAAAAATTCACCTAAACAGCATCTGTTTGTATCCTCTGCAAACCTGTCTCACTGTATCACCCCCAGCTGTTTTCTTTCCCCACTTGTTCCTGTTCAGGGTCACGGGGAGCTGGTCTCTATCTCCAGTAGTCATTGGATAAGAGGTGGGATCACACCTGGACAGGTTGCCAGTCCATCACAAGGCCACTTACAACCACTCACACAGAGGGACAATTTTAGAGTGGCCAATTAACTCCAAGCATATTTTTGGTCTGTGGGAGGAAACTAGAGTCCCTGGAGAAAATTCACACATGTACAGGAAGAACATGCAAGGGCAATACAGAACGGTTTCGAACCAAGACCTTCTTACTGCAAGTCAGCAGCAGTGCTACCCACTGCACCACCATGCAGCCACTGAGAAAAACATATCTACAGAAATATAAAATCAAAGCTTCTGTCAAGTAACAGCCAGGTGTCCGTGTCTAATCTGTTCCTTTTAATGAGGGATTTTCCAGCTGATTGACCATCAAGTCTGTCTAATTATAGTCTTTTTTTTTATTTTTACTGTCCCAAAGTGTCACTTTTCAAGTCCCACTCTGTGTGACAAAGTACTAAATGAGTCACTCGGTGTTGCCACTTTAGTTTTACCTCAAAACTGTTAATCACTTAATTTCAGTTCTCATTCATTTCGACATGTCGACTCTCAGAATTATAAAGATTCTGTATCAAAATGACGATCCAACTTGTGCTGTTTGGGTGTGAAAGTGACGTCTCCTGAGGGTTTTCATCATATCGCACCTCTTTACATCCTTTCACCTGTTTCTCATGAGAGTGCTCTTTGTATCTGTGTCATCACAGCGTTGTTGTCGGCACTCTGTGTGGCGGTTCCTGTCCATTCTTTTAGCACAGTTTTGTTGTAGTGTTACTCACTCTTTTTCTGACTGTTAATCACAAATGTGCTGGCAGATGCTTGCCTTGAGGGGGGTGATATGGTGGAGGAGGAGGAGCAGCCATGCTGCTTGACTAATTTTGAGATCAGCGTGTAGCAGTTCATCAGATGTGGCACACTGAGGTTCAACGGCTAACACTTGGCTCCTGAGGTGCTTGAAGCAGAACGCAGACACAGAACTGCCTCCAATATGTTTTTATTCATGCAACACAAACAGCCTCTGAAAGCATCCTAAAATGAGGGGGTAATTTTGAGATTTTGGGGTTGCCATAGAAACAGATGCTGCTTATGGAGCTTGAGCAGGCTGCTGTAAAAAAAAAAAAAAGAAAAAATCAGATTTAAGACTGTTTCTGCTGAGCTTTTTGATGTGCTACATGAACAGCAGTTTGTAACTGACAATACGAGCTTTAACGGGATCTGGAGTTGATGCTCGACTCAACTCTGAGTTTTCAGTTTAAAAATGAAAATTCATAAAGGCTGCATCTCTTTTGGTTTCATGTGTTTTCATCTGACATTGTGAGCAAAATTATAGAAAACTGAAACAGCTGTGGAAAGACACGTGGTTCAAAGCTCAGTGTCACACCTCGCATCATTCTGCTGCGATATGAGAAGTGTTCAGCACTGTAGTAGTCACCGTTCTCTGTGGGATGGAGGCGTCCAGAACAGCGGAGTTACTTCCACCTACAGTTCCGGCCAACCAAGCAGAGAAAGCATTCATGCTGAAAACTGGTTCTTTGGTGGGAGAACAGCAGCACATCAGGGAGATGTAGCACTGGGATGTGCTGCTGGCACCGAGCTTGGCACGAGCTCGGTAGAGGCCCTCTGACCTTTCTGTCTTACCCACAAGGGAAGAACCACAGCTGGACAGCCAGACTCCACCTTTCACCCCGACACTACACAGTACAGTTTACAGGAAGTACTAAAGCAGACAGAGAAATGCAAGAACAGGAAGCAGATATGTTTTTGTCTGCTTCCTGTCGTGTCATACATTCAACGCTTCCATTTAGTTCTGTAGAAACTTGAACAGTCAAACAGTTTGCATCAGACTGACTTTTCCTGGATTGCATGGCAAAAAATACTCTTTTTGCTTTGGATGGATGCACAAAAATGGATGGATTACTGTGCAATTCACCACACTTCCTTACTTTTACTCCTTAAATATTCTTTTTCTTCATAGTTCTTTTCAATTACACATTTATCATGTATATCTGATTGTGTTAAAATTAAAAAGACTTTAAAACACTAAAGAAATTGGAGACTTTTATGCTTAAAACAATTTAAGTCATTAAGATAAGTATTGCTCATGCATTAGTTATAACTCCATTATTTTAAAAACCTTTAAACTCAAAGGTTTGTTATTAAATGTCACATTCACGCTACAGTTTCTGTGCAATGTGGATTCTTTAGGCATCTGGTGACAGTTTCTCTGTTTGGGAACACGGCAAGTGTAGGAAACCTTGTGATCCTTATTTAGATCCACAACTTGCAGAGGCATAACACAGTCTATGTTCATCCTGATCTCCAGGTATTACTCAGATCCTCAGCTGTCAGGCTAGAAATACTCCTGAATCAGTTTATCATCACCATAATTACAAAATTCAATTATCTAGCTTCACTGTTGTCTTGTGATAACAATCCTGTTTCGTTGGGTTTCTGTGGGGCAGTTGTGATCAGTTAGTATCTTACCTGCTGCAGACAGCAGTCAGACTGATCTCATTTTAAAGAATCAGTGAGAAACTCTCATTTTGGAGTCAAAATAACATTTACACAAAGCAGGAATTAATTTACACCATCTAATTTAAACAACATAATGTTTTAAAAAATCAACATTCCTTCACTGCTCACAACTGAACATAAAAATCCTGATTTTAGACATTTAAGTCTTAATGGGGCTAAATAAGTGCCTATTTTCAGAGTTGTAATCTCATCCTGTAGTTTACTGAGTTCTCCAAACTGTTCAAGACTCACTGTCCCTTACAGACAACCTTGACAGACTCGTCCTGTTTGTCATCATAAAATTAGTGAAAGGACTGAGGTGAAAGTGCTGAGGTATGAATGAAGGCAGGGGCACTTTTAACCATTACTCTGCTCTGTTAGCATTTTCTTGTAGTTGACTTGTCAGATCACATTAGGGGCATGTTTGCTCCCGAGGTCACCTCAGGCGAAGTCCTGTGTCATCGAGATGGAGTGCTGCATGTGTGTGTGAAATGGGGGTTGGTTCGCTGAAGGAGGAAGAGATCACACACGTGCAGCTGACATGAAGAGGTCTTCTTGAGCCTCTCTTCTTTATTTATTTATTTTTCAAGGCCCCTGGCGGTGTGTGTGTGTGTGTGTGTGCATTTTTTTCCGCAGGACTGTTCTGTCAGCTCCTACAGCTGCAGCAGTCCTGCCTTGCAGGCAGAACTGCATATTTAAAACATAATTAGCATTGGGCGCATTTAATGTCTTTTAAAATTACATTAAGCACACTGACAAATGTTGATTCCCAAAGAGACAAAATCTGTGGCTGAACGTACAAAAGCTCTGGTGATTTCTGCTTTCACACGAGTTTTTATCCCAGCGTGATAGAAATAAGGAGCTGTGAACTGGCCCAATTTAAATTATAGTAGCATCAGAAAAACCAGACATGTCACAGAGAAGATTGCTGGCAAAATAATAAGGCTCATTATTCCACACAAAGGGAAACTACAGTGAAAAAAGAGGGACTTAATGTTGTGGGGCAATAATGGATTAGAAAATTGTTCATTTAAGAGGTGCAAAAAAACACAAAGCTCATAGGGCTTGACGAGCAGCAAATGTACCATCCGCTGATTTGGAAATGAGCATTAGGCCAAAAATAAAACGAGCAGATCACAGGGAGCATCTTCTGCCAAGGTCTTTGTTTTTCTTTTCGTATTAACTTTGAGATTTTACCATTTTAAGTAAAGTGGTCCAGTTCCAAAACACAGTTGGGTATATTTGTTTTCACCAAGTTTCTCGAGCTTATCTTGGTTGTTTTTCATAATGTTCCTGACCTGCTAATCCTGTCAAATTAATTAAAGGCAGTGTTTTGTCATATTTACAACAACAGCCGAAGGTGTTTCTGAAATACAGTAGTCCTTATTTCTACAAGACAAGGATCAATACCTTGGTGCTAAATATTGATATTTAATATAATAAGATCTTCACTCTAGATAGGGTAAAAAGAGAGTTCATTGTAGGCTGCAGTAAAAAAGAAGTTACTGTTACAGGATGGTGAGACGCTGCAGGGTTTTTACTTTTCATGTGCATTCATTTTTAGAATTGGACATTTGTATGAAGAATCTGTTTCACTGGGACTTTCCTGTTTTAGGGTTTCTCCCTGGTAAATGTTACTAATTGGCACGACCTTCAGCATTTAGGAATAAGAACTCTGAGTAAAGACTATTAAATATCTAATCTACAGTATAAATCCTGCTGTTTTAACCTAAATATTACTGCAACCTGGCATCCAACATCCTTATTGAACAAGCATGTTGAAATAATGACGTGACTTTGTGGCTGTTGTCGTTTGCTTCGCTTCTCTTGACTGAGAAAACAAGCTTGCAGGTACGACTCTATTGAAAATTAAAGTTGTTTCCACATAAAACCTGTTTAATCTTTGACCTTCCCACGTTATCAGTTTTCAATGACTCTATTTTCCCTTCATTCCTGCATTTATCACCATCTGCACATTATCAGAGTTTAAATTCCTCCTGAATCAGAAACCTACAGCTTGTTTGACCGTCTGCTTCTTCTTGTTACTGTTGTCTTCTTGTTTTTGATGCACAGTGAAGAACCTAAACACACCTGTCTTCAGACTTCATCTGTCAAACTAGTCTCAGCTGGTCTGTCATGGCTGCTTGAAGTTGGTCCATAGTTGTAAACGTATCTATCTGTAAACTATGGTCTGTTGTAAAAAGGGGAAAAGAGAAAAAGACTCTGATCACATGAATGAACTCCTCGAAATACCTAACGGTTGTAACTCCATGTGCATCTCCTTCATGCATGTTGTGACACACAGATAAAGTAAAAGTTTTTGGGTATTCTCACTTCTCTAAAGCTGGCCTGTTACAGACTGTGCTGTGTTTCCTCTGGCTCAACTCCTTCTGCTTTTACAAGCTCTAAAATAAGCTGCACAGGAGTAGAAAATGATCAACACCAGTGTAGTAAGAAAAGTCCTCACATAGTTTGCACAACTGGCCGTAAGCGTTTAATTGTAACGGAAAGACAAATGACATCAAGAGAGAAAAACGAGTTAAAACACCTTCAATATGTTTGTAACTACAAATAAACATTATAAACTAGCCAGCTTTCCAGTCTGGGGTGAACACTTCCTGCTCAAGGTGCAACTGGGAGGGGGGGGGGGCTGTATGGGGACTGGACCACCTTTGGGATGGGGGAGCGCCCCACAGCAGCACCCCGAGAATAAAGCTTGGAACATACTACCGTATGTACTTTCACATCAGAGTCTCCAAAAGTCCCCAATAACACCTGAAAATTCACTAGATTTGTCACTAGTCGTGTTTTTGTCACCACGAGATCTGAAAAGTCAATTTAATAGTGACAAAGTTACTAAGTTGGAAACACTATGTAGAGTGTGTTAAGGTATGGAATGAATGGGCGTGTGGCAGAAACACATCTTCGCTCTGCATGAGTGCTGTTTCAGATCAGCTGAGAGGATGAGCCCATAAACTTTTCACATCAGTTCAACTGTAAATAATGTTCTTAAAGATTAAATGATAAATGATTAAAGGTTAAATGATTGATGTAGATCCAAATCAAAAAATCATCAGTGTTATAAACTAGTGTGAGAAGTTGTCTCTGACATCTGCATCGAACGTCACTTCCAATCTAAACTTAAATCTTTTAAATGATCTCTGAGCTGCAGCTCGTCTGTCACTCATCTAATCAACCTGTAGGTGTTTGTCTTTACAAAGTGAGCTGGACCAGCAGAATGTCAGCTGAAACGCTTAGCAGGGGTTCGATTTTGGGAATCAAGCTGAGGAGGAACATTCAACAGCTGTTTGTTGGAATAACAGGAGTGACTCAAGTGGCGGCACCCCACAGGTCATATTACCCAGCCAGGCTTTTAATAGCCTCACTTTACTGCAGAGAAAAGATTAGTGCGAGCTACAGTAGCATGATCGCATTTCACAGATGAAAGTCCTTTAAAAGGTTTGTTGACAGAAGTATATATTCTCTTTTTGAATTCTTTTTTTGTAGCATTGAAAGAGAAGCTTTTACCGAAGCACTTTTCCAGCTACATCCACCCAGAACCTATTTGTTTTTAAGATATCGTTGCATGTTAATAATCGACTGCTGAAGCTCTTTAGCTCCATGTTGGAATCTCCATTACACTGGCTCGTCACAAAGATTAGGTCATGCTCCGTCTCCGCTACACATGGCTGCTGAGGTTTTTGGAAAAATATTTGTCAAAGTAATTTATATTTGAGTCTGGCTCTGCTGCTGAGGATTGTGAAGTAGAATTATTGCTCTTGGCAGTTTGAAAGGAGATGGAAAACCGACCATCGTTACTGGTTTTATGGGAAGATTAAATATATTTTAATGAGAGATTTTATTCATAACTTATATTTAGATCTGGTCCTCAAAATATGAGTTCTGCATACTTTTGTTCTCCGCAGCTCCCTTGTGCTTTAGGTGGCTTTACTCACTTTCTCTTTTTCGGGAAATTGAAATTAAAGACGCAGACAGTTGCTACTCTGTTTGAACCAGTTTCCTGTTGTGATTAAAATATAGTGTATTTTGTACTTGCCTCAAAACCACCACTATGACCACAGTTTAAAAAATACATTCTTTATTATTTTACTTTATATTACCGAAGTAAAGAAAAGGTTGTTGGAAGAGTTTTCTGAATTCTTAATCTAATTATTTTTTATTTATTTGGAATGTTTGTGCTCCTGTTTGTTTTATTTGTTTCGTGATGACCTCGTCCCAAAATGTCTGTAACTCTTTAACCTCATTGTTTTTAATTCAAACCTAAATTCCTCCCTAAACTCACTAACAACTCCTTACAGTTAATGGATCTGAGATGTTTTGGAAATTTTTGGGAGACAATAAATCTTCTTTCTGATAGAGTTCAAAGGTTCAGTTCAAACTAAAAGGATTTGATAATAAAAACGCTGATGTTCAGTGTTTGAATTGTGAAACTTCATTATTTTCTTTTGAGCTGTAAAGTGAAATAAAATCCCAGACGATTTGGGTGAAAACAGAGTATTTACAGGAATATAAGCAGAATGTTCCAACAGTGTGTGTAATAACATGATTCATAAAGACAGACTGTCTTCAGAGTCTAAGACGTGGACAGTGTCGGCTCATTTCATGTACTCTTGTTTTTTTTTAATTACCAAGCTGTTATACAAATAGCTCAGCGATGACCTTTTAAGGCTCAGTTCAGTTTGACTCTGTTTTTTGTGTTTAAGGTCAAGCTGATGCTACAGACATGATGTGAAAAGCCTGTGAGACTTTAGCCTCACAGTGTCTCCTCAGAACATCCTGCACACACCAGCACCTTTCCTTCTTCTCTAAAATAAGTCACTTGGAGCTCTTATTTCAGAACATGATCCTTCCGCCCGTCTGTGTGCAGAGATAGATCGTCCTTGACTCTCAGAGCAAATAGAGGTCTGACATCCGAAGGTGGTCAAAAGATGTTTTCACACAGACAGTTATGTAACAGTAAGTTGTGTGGGCTGTTGTCTGTATGACTTCATACTTTACAGTAACACAGTAATAAGATGTTGATTACGTCCAAATACTTACGTTCAAGTGTTGAAGTTTCTAGTCTGGGTTTTATCATCCAACATTGACTTTTATTCGTAAGAATGATAAATACAGTCTTTAAATTGATTTTTATTTGTGAGAAACAGCATCTTTCATCAGCTCTTCTGGCTGTAGAATAATTGTTTGCTTTCAGAATAAAGAACCTCCTCTGAGACCTTAAAGAAATGCCACACAGCAGAAATCAGGATCACTTCTAGATGTTCACATCTCAGGTTTCTTTTAACAGCTTTCCATTTTAATTCATATCTTCATGTTTGCTTTTATTTAGTCTAGTTCTGACAGAAGACCAGAGTGACGTCAGGATGCTGATCATCTCTGCTGCTTTGAGACTGAAAAATGTTTCATTCTCAAAAATTCAACTTGTTCCATCAGCAGTTCATGATTTCTAGCAAGAGCTTAAAACACTCTATAGTATTATTATATTTTAATATAAGTATTTTAAAGTTTCAGAATACCTCTTGGTGAATGTATAACACTCGAAGATGAGGAGTGGAAATATTCTACAGGAATCTGTAGATTTTTAGACCTTACAGACAGTGAAGCTGCATCCTGTAAAATCTTGGTCATCTTCAGCAACAAAGATCTCATTTAACTGATTAGTAATTTTGTGCAGAACCAGGTGGCAGGACAGGATGAAGGCTGAGGAGGAAGAGTCTGTTCAGCCATCTTTTAGAGTTATATGATTTCTCCAGGAATCACAGTCCTCACTGTTTAAAGTTTATCAAACTACAAGTGTGAAATAACTTCCACCTGTTGAGGATATAGTCAAGAAATATTAATATCTCAGGAACAATAAATCAAACTAGACGTCCCGTTTAATTGTAACGAGGCATTCTCCTGATTTTTGGACTTATAAATTGAATTTGGTTATGAAGGAAATACGTAGTTGATTTACTGGTGATTATAGTAACAGGGAACTTTTAGTTTCTGAACCACCTTGTTTCAGTGACAGTGAATTTTTTTTTTAACGTGACAAACTGTAATCTTCTGTTCAGATTTTCGTTTTTCATGAATAGAAGAATATAATGACTTTAGAACAGGCATCAGTTCCTATGCATACACTGATCATCTCAGCAGAAGAAATGAATGACCACACTCTTCCTCTTTCTTCGCACCTGGTTGGACTGTAATGAATGTCAAGCATCTTCGTCATCAACCATCTGCTGCTTCATCCAGAAGAACCTCGTGTTCTGTTTGATTTTACCTGTCTGGGTTCTTTCTGCATCTTCCAGACTTTTCCTTTCTAAAAACATCTTCACGTTTGATACACTTAGGTTCACGGTTTCTATATCTTGAAGTCATACCTTTTGATCAATTCATGATCAAACCAGTGGTGTCCAGGAAACCCCTGACAAGAAGTTACCTGGACCTTTAAACTTCTCAGAAGTACAGTGGAAGGGAAACATTTAAGAGTTGTTGTTTATATTTCTTCTGTCTGATTGAGAGGAACTGCTTTCATCAAGCCCCTCAGCTCATCTTTCTGCCTTTGAATCAGCTGTTTCCTGTCCCAAACGGCAGCCTTTATGTTTCCCAAGTGTAGATAGAGTTATGGCCTTCTCTGGCGGGAACAACTTTCACTCCATTGAACAGCTGCTGTTTCCCACTTCTAATCACAGACAGCTGAACATCCATCAGAGCAATAAACGAAAGAAATTGCATCATATGGCCTTTCCTCTGGAACTAAAAGATGCTTCGTTTTGGTTCAGCCCACCCGCTGTTCTTATAGGCACGTTGAAAGGCTGAAACACCACGCCTTTGTGGGCTAGTGTATAAAAGATTCAGGGAAAATTCAAGTTGTAAAACTACCACTAAAACTATTAAATGCACAGTTTAATCCCCTGATGCATGCTGTACTCCTGCAGACCAGCTTTAAAAAACTTTACTAATTTGCTCTTATTCACTTTTATGTTGTTA
Organism: Pachypanchax playfairii; assembly: GCA_006937955.1. Lineage (NCBI taxonomy): Eukaryota > Metazoa > Chordata > Actinopteri > Cyprinodontiformes > Aplocheilidae > Pachypanchax > Pachypanchax playfairii. The sequence goes on along the minus strand of SSNP01000038.1, from coordinate 1,406,076 downwards.
TGTTGAGTCTATCTTAGGAACTAGAGGTTTGTTTTAAAATGGGTTGAAGTTGTAAGCAAGAATCAGCGTAATTGTACATGTAAGTTAAACAGAGGAAGCTTTATTAGAGTTGTAAACACTGTGTGTAGTTGTATGCTTTTTGGCTTCTCTCTAATTGAGCTTGGAGACGGAGAACTTGTTAAAAACATGCATGCTCCTCAAACTACAGCCATGCTGCTCATAAGGGAGATGGATGCAGGATGCTTCTTCCTGTTTCACAGATTATATTAAACTAGATCAAATAAAAAATCATATACACTCAGCTGAGTACACAGGCAGTTCAGAAGTGATGACATAAAGCCAATTATTGATTATCTTTCTGCATTAAAGAAGGCAAGGGATAGTGGTAGCAAGAATCAGAGAGTTATAACATGATAAATAATCAATATTAAAATGTGTGTTATATCATGAACAAGCTGGCATTTGAAAGTCACATTTTGTTCTTAGAAAACTTTATTCACTTTCCATTAATTTGTTTAAAAACTTGCATTAGCTGTTTGTTCTGTTCATCAATAGAAAAGAAAAAACTAATTGTGCCCATTTTCAACTAAATCGCTTGTATTGATAAAAGCGTTAACCCTATCAGCCATGACAGAATACCATGTGCTGAACACGTCAGAAGTCAACAAAAGATGGATTCATACTAAATGAAGATTTGCTGAGTTTACCCTAAGGTCGAGTCCTACTGAGGATGTTCGGTATCATTGTCATCACTTGACCATGTTTCTGTATAAAGGAAAAGTCTCATCAACATCAAGATCACAAGATCTCGTCTGTTTGATGTTTTCACCTGACCGAAAACAGAGGATTGTGGGAAGAACAGTTAAGAAGGCCAACCTCACAGTTCTGTTTACTGTCAGTATCTACGTTTACATGGGCACATTTAATTGGAATAAACGCCCAATCGGATAAAAAAGACGTCATGTAAACATGTCAACCCGAATGTTTTGATCCGATGCAGCCTGATCCGAAAGAAATTTACTTCCGATCGAGAGGGGTGGTTTTGTCCGATCTTCATTCGGATAGACGTGCATGTATACACCCATTCGGAAAGAAAGGGTGAAAAGAGCCCTTTGCGCATGCGTACAACTTCAACGTGACGTCTTTCCGCTTTCACAGACTCAAGTAGAAAACATAGCGGGAAGTAAACAGAAGTGGTCTGCTGGTGCAGTCATCCTGTCATCCTGCTCTCCTCTCCTGTGGTGGAGGAGCAGTAGTAATATGTATTCAGCCGCTAGCTTGGTTAATGCAACCAGTAAAAACCCAAACATAAAGGTAATCACCCGCAGAGGGTCCATATTGGGGATAACGTGAGTCAGCTCGAGCACACGATGGGGCGGGAAAGACGTGCAGAAAGGACGGAGTTTGTTTACTTTTTTTTCTTCTCCCGGAAAGACAACTCGCTGTGCGCATGCTCAACTCATTTAACCTGATCGAGTGCTTGGTGCATGTGTACTCATGGCATGATCAGATCATTTCAGTTAGTGTCCATGTAAACAGGGATTTGGGAATTCAGATCGACCAAGATTTTAATCAGATCGGGGAAATTTGGCGCATGTAAACGTAGCTAATGAAGGGAAATATCTGCTGATGTATCTCCTTAATACTGTGACATACTGAGATCTTTATAGCATGTTAAGCAGCTTTATGAGGATCATGTTCTTTGATTTCTCCAGTGTACTTAGGACAATCAGCCTGTTTTATTGTGTAAAAGACACAGGTGGATGCCTCCACAATCACCAGGTGGATGCCTCCACAATCACC
>SSNP01000038.1:1393236-1404078 GCA_006937955.1 Pachypanchax playfairii | reverse complement strand
GGATCATGTTCTTTGATTTCTCCAGTGTACTTAGGACAATCAGCCTGTTTTATTGTGTAAAAGACACAGGTGGATGCCTCCACAATCACCAGGTGGATGCCTCCACAATCACCAGGTGGATGCCTCCACAATCACCTGGATTAATATGAGTACCTGACAAACAGACCAGTGATAGACTGAAGGACCGTGTGTCTGGCCAGTGATGCTGTTTAAAAAAAAAAAATCAATAAAACACGTGTAAAACATTCACATAGAAGTTCAATCTAGGGATGTCCAGATCAGATCACGTGATCGGAAATCGGGCTTGATCACGTAGTTTCAGACTCGATCGGAATCGGACGTTACCTCCCGATCAGGACTCGAACATATATGTATATACTCATTAGTTAACACGTCTATACACTTTTTCATGTGACATCAGTATCCGGGACAGTTTTCCTCGCAACCCGCAGCCACCATTTTAAGAGGGGATGCGTTTCCATGACAACCGACTGCAACGTGTGTGAAAATGTGAATGTACACAACATTGGAGAAGATAAGGACTTATAAAGGCCTCGATACGTATATTTTCTTCGAGGTAAGCTTTTTTAATTGGCTCGGTGGATGATGTGTTGAGAATGTTGCCACGTTAGCTTCGCTAGCTGCATTAGCATGAGTTCCGGTGTTAGCTTATAGTCATATTAAATCTCTTTGATGTTATCTTAAACTGGTTCATGGAGTGGAGTTGATCACTTACTGCATGCAGAAAACAGCCCATGATCATGATGCTCTTTCTGCAATGCCTGCCTTTCTGATCAGCTGATTTAATTACATAACGTTTTATTTAATAACATATTGTCCGTCCACCAGTTTGTGTGTGTTCGGACTGTCTGCATGCTCTCAGTACAGAATCGAGCTCTCATCATGTTCCTTTTTACACACAAGTAACAACTTCATGACTCCCTACCAGGATAAAGCCCAGGGGAAACCCCAGGACGTGCTGGAGTGGCCGCAACCGGCTGTCTTCCCAGGACTGGATCTGTTTATTTGCTCCTTTTTTATTCATTTTTTAACGTATCATAGATCTGATCGGGACTCTGTATCTGCAGATACTCAAAATCAAATGACTCAGACTTGGACTCGAAGGCAAAAAACTTGATCGGGACATCCCTAGTACAATCTACCTTAAAACTACAAAGCTTCCAATAAAAATACAACATTTATGAGCCTTGATGCAAACAATATCAACATGTAGATCAAAGGACAGTTTGTCACCCAGGTGAGGTCCAATGAAGTATGTTTGAATTTGAATTCATAGAATATAGCAGCACAACTAAAGGGATGGATCGAGTTAACATAAGCTAATATTATGACTACAACATCTAATCTCCCCTTTGGAATTAATAAAGTGTTCTTCAGTTGACCAAACAGAGACTATATCTTGGCTTGAAGAGGTAAAAGCAGCACATTGAAAGTGTTTTTTAAAAAAGTAAAAACACAGGCAGTGTTTAAATCTAAAGAAGTCTGAGAAAACTCAGTCAAATACAGGAATACTGCAGGGTTTATAACCGCTTTCTGGAACACCATGTAAATCATGAGATCAGAACTTTTAAATAAATCTAGTGTAGCTGATTTCACGCACCACATTTTATTCTTGATGATAATTTTTTCATAGCCATAATTTATTTATTGCGCCCTGGAAAAATTATTCTTTTCACACATTCCAAGTTAAAAACCACATGTGTTATCTGATTTAGAAATTATTTTTCCCATTGTGCGTGAGTGCACATGCATGCGTATGTTTAATTTTTTGTTAAGAAATTCCTTTTTCCAGCCATTCCACATGGACTTGTAATCTATCCTCCAAACAGCCACACTACCTTTGGACATGATGTTGATCATTGTTTGTCTGTTAGAATTTTGAATGAATAAAAGTTGGTGTATGTGGAGAAAAAACATTTAAAATGGCTGCAGTGGACAAAATACCATCAAAGAATGAGAATAGCCCAAGTACCAAACGGTTCCCAAATTTCCACCTCAAGATACAACTAGGCATGTTTCATGGTATATCATGATTTTAAGAAGTCAGACTTTCAAAACTCCAACAATTTCCTGTCACACTGTTTCTGCAGTGAAACACCTTTCAACTAGAAGAATTGCATTTCCTGCAGAAACGCAATGTGAAAGCTGAGAGTTTAATGCAGCTGAAAAAGCTTAAATGAGCTAAATTAGTTAAAGTGTGCCAAAGCTGAAGTTTGGAAAAAAGCATAACACTATATTTGTTGCCATGGTAGCCTGAAATGCAACAGAACCATGATAGAGAATCTCTGGTGAATAACACTGTCAGTTTAATGTGTCATACATGGAATTTTATGTGGCAGTTGGGACTGTGGGGCATCTTGAATGCTGTGTTTTTTATAGATATATAAAAGTTATATAAAAGAATTTAAAATCTTTATCAGGTGCATGTCTTCTGACTTGTTTATACAGTAAGTTGAATGAAGTTTCTAGGTGAAAGTCTGCAGAAGTAGCTGGTTAAAGGTTGAATAAGCAGTTTGATGGATTTTAAGTGAAATCAATGTATTTCAATGAGGCTGTAAAAGTTAAATATTGTCCTGTATAATTTGTTGAGATGGAACAAATAGGAGGAAAACTCTAGTGATAACAATGACTGTTGAGGATACTTGTTCAGAGCAAACCCCCCTCCCTCCTCTCTCTCTCTCTCTCTCTCCCACACACAAACACGCACACACCCCGGTTGGTTAAAAAAGAACAAGTTGGCTGTTTGGAAATTTCCGTTTGCAAAAAACATACAGTTATGGCCCAACCACCAGAAAAAACAAGCTATCATTTTTTAAAGATAATTCTTCTGTTAGCTGTTACTGTGTTGGAGAAAATAAACACCTCACTGCAGGTTAACAGCTGATGCTGATGATCAACTGGTTAACATCAGCTTTTCAGGATTCTGACATTACAACACAAAGAGCAGAACAACAGAGAAATATTATTCTGAAGAATAAGCACTTTTACACAAGTTACATAAAAGATTTAACTGATTATTTAGAGGATTGTTTTTATTCAGTAGTTTCACTGTTGTATTCAATAGCTGGCTTTTTAAACCAAGATGATTTTAGATTAAAAAATTACCAAGTTTGTGATTAAATTTAAGATTATATAATTTTGATCTAATATGATTCAAATATGAATAGATATACTAATGTATTGTGAAATCAGAGTTTTTGTTGAATCATCAGAATCTTGGGGTTTATTTATATCTGGCAGCAGCAACATGCACCACAGCAGAGCGAGCTCAGGCACATGTTTAAGCCCTTAAACAGATATTACCTTCTTCCTGCTGAACAAATTCTGCTCAATCAAATGAGCTTTCAGATCTCAGCAGTTCATAGAAATGACTGAGTCTGGCAGCCTTCACCCAGGGCAACAAAGACAAATGGTTATTCATGGGGTGCTCAGATTGTCGGGGGGTTAACTGCTCAGAAACACAGTGCTAATTATTTTTCAGGCTTTGTGCTGTTTATTATGAAGATTGGGCTGTACAGGGATATGGCTGGTAGCACTGATGCCTTGCAGCACAAAGGTCCTTGGTTCAAAACTGGCCAAGGCCTTTGTGCATGATGCTTCATGTTCTTCCTGTGAACTTCTGGATTTTTTCTGATTTCCTCCCAAAAACAGGTGTTAGGTAAATGATTGGCTTTAGCTGTGAGTGAGTGTATGTAGCCCTGTGATGTACAGGTAATCGGTTCAGGGTGTAACCGTGTTTTACTTCCAGTGACAGCTGAAGATAAATCCTTGCTACTCCCTACCCCCTGATCCCCCCCCCCCACACACACACACCTGGACACTGGAAGAAGTGGGTGGGTACAGACAAAGGGTGGGTGGATGATGAAAATTACCCGCATGTATTGTTTGAAAACAAAACATCAACATACAGTTTTCTCTCCTTCTCAAATCAACGTTTGGACATTGGTGTTGTGAGAGAAATTTCTATGATTTGAATGTGAAAGGCAGCTGTGTTTGTTGGCAGGCCACTCAGCCTTCAGTGTTTCACCCACACATTTACTGTCACACTTTAAATTTGAACCCATCAGCTGTTTCACACCCTGCTCCACACTAATACACACTCACACACACTTATGGACAAAGAAAGTAGTGACCACTCAAACCCAACAGGCACACGAACATGCGTCAACACTCGCACTCGCACTTAAAGCCCACACATTTAGTCCATATGCAGATCTGTCCATCTGTCTCAACTCTGCAGAGACACACATTAACATCCCCCCCTGCATGCATGTTGTAACACGGTCAGCCTCCACATGACTGGCAGTTGTTCTCTGCACGCTGGGCTTGTGAGAATATTGTACATATGGCGGACAGAAGTATAAATATCCATTTGATAAATTAATATCCTCTTTCTGCATCTGCATACCTCCCACACCTGTCGCTCAGCCCTACATGCCGTCCTTGATGATTTTAAAGTAGAGAATGCGGGACAAAAAAATCAAGCAGCAAATTGGTGTTTTCCTGGTAGTTGGCTCCATTTGCTGCTATTTAGTTACACTTAATATGAATACAGGGGCACAAAGGCAAAACTCTGTTGATTTATGATGAAAATGTGCAGGATAAATTGTTTTCTTCATGTAACTGAATCATTGTCACACTTCAGACACCTTTTATATGATTCAGTTTGTGTCCCAAGTCAAGATTCTGCTGGAGTTTAATGGATTACAGTGCAGCAATTGCACCAATTTACCACATGCTAAATATAGTTTCTCTTATTCTAGTCTGTGACATAATAAAATGTGTCACACTGGGCTACCTGTTGTGGTAAAGTATGACATATTTCAGTCTAATGTATGTATTGATTTCTGCCCTATGCTTGTAAACAGAAACATGGACAGCAGTTGAATAAAAGGCAGAGTATAACTGCAACTCAGACTTCTCATTCACTGATGACTTTGGAGAAATAACTAATAATCAGATGGCTTTGGATTAAAGACATCCTTAAAGTTTAAAAGTTAAAAAATAGATATCTCTGATTTGAATATGAGTTTTAAATTCATAGTACACAGTCAGACAAGTTGTAAAGTCCAGATTTGATTGTTGTTTATTGATGACCTTTATTATTATTAGTCGTTCACAATATCTCTCCACCTTTATTTCCTGTCAGCTGTCCACCACCATTACTTTAATAAAAGGTGAAACACTGTTATTTTATTTAATGATTTTGGTGTTTTTCCAGGAAAATTTAATGAGCATCTACAACCAGACAGACCCTGTGCAAAACAAACAAACAAAAGGTGGTAATATGCATAAACCTAGTGTGTAATTGTGGTGAGAAGTGCCAACCACAGTCTGTGGATCAACAAAGAGCACATGTTGCTGCTTTTTTGTGTAAACATCTGGTGATGTCAGGTGCTGATTGGCAAGATATAGTTTTTACTTCCTGCTCTGACACATGAGCTCACTTCTGTATAACTTTTTGTACCTTGACTGGCACCATCAGCACTCAGCGTTTAGGAAATGTGTTATTTTCTGGCTGAAGATGAGAGGTTTAGGTGGAATGGAGTGATATTTGGGCTTGAACCTGTTGGATTATAAAACAGCTCCTTATCCACAGCCTCCATTCCCTCTTCTCTTTATGCTGTTTCACTTCCACTGCCATGTATTTGTAATCCTTAGTAGCGGGGAAGAAGACTACGTTTCTTTTCATGCTTAAATCTCATATTTGTGTTTTTTTTTCTTGTTTTGTTCATTTTCATTCCAAAGTAAAGCTTAAACTAAAAATTCCAAATGCTCCCTGTGAAAGTCTTTGTGTTACAGACTTTCTGGTGCAGCTTGAAGGCTCCATGCAGTGAGAGAAAGAGACTGAGTGGGCATTCATCCTCTCAACATCTACAGCCTTAATTAGAAGCTTAATTACACAGGGAAATGGGATGCCAAGGGAGAAAAGCGGGAGGGGTGGAGGAGGCAAAGAGAGGAAAGATGTCGAGGAGGTGGTGGCAAAGTGAAGGAGTTGGTGGAGGGGTTCATGTTTCAGAGTGATGGTGCTCAAAAATAACCCTCCAGCCCTCTACCGGCACCACTGTACACACATCCTGTCCAGTCCTCACCATCTGACCTGCCAGAGGACTGAAACACAACAGCTGCTCAGGCTGCCGAAGTCTGATTCACCCCCTCTTCATCACGGCCTCCTCCACCTCCAACTTAGCTGTAGCTCAGTTCTCCCCATGTCTCCCCCACCCTAAAGAATCCATGTTACAGAAACCATTTTAGAAATGTATGTCTCATGATAAATCTGTCAATATCACCTTACTTATTATTGTAACAGTATTTTAGATTTTATGTTCTACCATTATTTATTTATTTATTTATTTATTTGTTTTAAAGCTGTTATGTTCCCAATAAACCTTAAATGTGATGTAAGGAAGTCTGTATTAAGGACGTAAAGGTACAAAGTAAATGATGAAAGTCAAACAGCCTGAGGTCGAACTGTTTGAAGAGCTCTTTTACCACCTTTGATGTAGTGTGACTGAATGCAGCATTTATTCTCATATTGAACCCACCCCCCCTCCCCTCCCCTCCCCTCCCAGGTCCAATCAAGGCTGGCTGAAAGGCTGCAGAAGCTGCACTTAAGCAAATCCGCATGTATGCTGAGTGGTGCACACAATGCGTTTATTTTGCTCCTGCTCACATGTTCGCTGACACTTTCCATTTTGATGCACAGACTCTCTGAATAACAGCAATTACTGAGCAGAAACGAAAGAGGTAAAAACACTTAGGATGAGGATGATGAACAGATGAATGTCAACACAGAGACTGAATTATTTGCACATATATTTGCATGTTGCTTGTGTGTGCATGTGCTTTTTTTGCCATCAAGCCTTAACTGATTTGCTTACAAGCTTGGAGCTGTTGAAAAAATCTGTTGCCTCAGAATGGGCAGCATCATTCCTACTGGCTGGGATGTTGACAAGTTCAACACACCTGAGATAACATCTGCATCAGAATGTTAAAATAACATGAGAGCATGTAGCAAAAGACTAGCCTTCACTAAACACATGATTTCTCTGTTTCTGTTGGGACCTTTTGATGTTTCAATTTTTTGTTTATAGTAAAAATAATCGATCTTATGATAAGTGATTTAATGATATGCTCCTCACAGATGGGTCAAATGCGTAGCAATAATTTTCCCAAGAGGAATTAATAAAGTATCAATTAATCAATCAATTATCAATTTAGATTTTTTTAGTCAGGAAAATATCCCATTATGTTTTCTATGAGTGGGCGGGGTTTTAAACATGTCCTGCAGCCAGCCATTAGGGGGTGCTCATCTCTTTTCAGTTTCATCTTCTGTGTTATGTCCCATCTAATTATTATTCATGTTTTTGGTTTTCACCTGGACAAAGATGTTTATCACGGAAAGAAGAATCCCAGTCTAAAAACATCTAAGTGCAGACGTGTAGACTTTAGAGCGTTCTCAAATATTTTAATGTATTCCATTTTCATACTTTACATGCTATTGCTTTGATGACCACTAGAGGGAGTATTTACTTTAAACATAATTTTAGGTAATTATTTCCTGCATAAACAAACAACCTAAAAGTGTTTGTTGTTAGGGGGGGTAGACTGCGAGGGGGGGTTTTATTGTGTGTTTTATTGAGCATTTTATTTTACAGAATTTCTGATAGAATGGTGTTGTGTTGTAGTTTAAATTTGTTTTGGTAATAATGGGGATTTTTTTCCCTCAGTGCTGATTGATAGATAGCAATGAGAATGTGTAACAGTAGCAGTTAATAAAGCGCTGTATGATTTTTATTTCTTTTTTTCAGTGTGTGTGTGTAGATGTCCTTATAAAGTGTCCTCACTGGTACAGCACTGCCTTGTGGGGCCAAACTAATTGGAGCACAGTTCAGCAAACTGAAAAAACAGAGCAGAGGAACGGAGGGGGGAAGGAGAGATGGAGCGGAGAAGGACAAATGGATGGTATGACAGGACTGGAAAGTGAAAGGGAGGGAGCGTGTATCACAAAACAAAGCTTGTATTGCCTGAAGACAGAGAAGATAAAGAAGCGAGGATGAGTGGATGGAAGTATTAATGTGAACACAGCAGTGAGTTTTGTTTGCATGACTCGATGCAGCTAAAGAAACTACAGAAAATATTAATCTTTCACCACTCTGTGAACTTGACTGGTACCTTTCAAAGTGTTGCAGACTCTCAGAAGACGAAGCGCTTCATTGTTTCTTCTACACACACTCTCTTAGCATGGTCTTAGTTCAGAATTTAATGCAGTGTCAGCATTTGTTTAACAGACCATTTGGACTATTTCTAACACTCAGCCCACATGGATAAACCTTAGTAACCTCAAACCAGGCTGCTGAGCTTCTGTCTACACCATCAGCATCGCTGCCATAAATCCACACTCACAGCCAAACAGCTTGTCGAGGTTGAACTCTGGCCATTCTGAACACATGTGAGAACTGATGTTTAAATTATTAGTTTTAACAGTGATGGGTTATGAATGTACCTCAGGATTGTGTTAAAGAGTCTGTTCATTCATATTTATTTCAAGCTTCTGGTCAGGACTTAAAAAACTGTGTTTGGTCTTTCTGATGTGGAATAAAACAGCAGATTAATTCATCTGGTTGCCTGCAGCACACTGAAAGTGACGCTAAAAATTTAGGAGTGTGATTTATTGCTGATAAGAAGGTCCCTGATTCCAGCAGGCTTACTGAGTAATTATTTTCCATTGCTAACTTGACTGCTGAAGACTTGTGACTATCCATGGCTATCCAGAGGATTTTAATAGCTCATTACCAACATAGCACTGTGGCATCACAAGTTCCAACGCTGGATGCCGACTGTGATGGACAGTTTTTAGAGCTACAGTATGTTTATCAATGTAAAGTGACCAGAGAGTACTGCTCTCCATCCAGGATCTAATGTTATTTCCCACATTAGGAGACAAAGTTGAAAGTTTTTTCATTTAAATATCATGTTAATATATGATGAGGTGCGATAAGTATCTTCTGCTTATATACAGTGGGGCAAAAAAGTATTTAGTCAGCCACCAATTGTGTAAGTTCTCCCACTTAAAAAGATCAGAGAGGCCTGTAATTTTCATCATAGGTATACCTCAACTATGAGAGACAAAATGAGGAAAAAAAATCCAGAAAACCACATTGTCTGATTTTTAAAGAATTTATTTGCAAATTATGGTGGAAAATAAGTATTTGGTCAATAACAAAAGTTAATCTCAATACTTTGTTATATAGCCTTTGTTGGCAATGACAGAGGTCAAACGTTTTCTGTAAGTCTTCACAAGGTTTTCACACACTGTTGCTGGTATTTTGGCCCATTCCTCCATGCAGATCTCCTCTAGAGCAGTGATGTTTTGGGGCTGACGCTGGGCAACACGGACTTTCAACTCCCTCCAGAGATTTTCTATGGGGTTGAGATCTGGAGACTGGCTAGGCCACTCCAGGACCTTGAAATGCTTCTTACGAAGCCACTCCTTCGTTGCCCGGGCGGTGTGTTTGGGATCATTGTCATGCTGAAAGACCCAGCCACGTCTCATTTTCAATGCCCTTGCTGATGGAAGGAGGTTTTCACTCAAAATCTTACGATACATGGCCCCATTCATTCTTTCCTTTACACGGATCAGTCGTCCTGGTCCCCTTGCAGAAAAACAGCCCCAAAGCATGATGTTTCCACCCCCATGCTTTACAGTAGGTATGGTGTTCTTTGGATCCAACTCAGCATTCTTTCCCCTCCAAACANTTACCAACATAGCACTGTGGCATCACAAGTTCCAACGCTGGATGCCGACTGTGATGGACAGTTTTTAGAGCTACAGTATGTTTATCAATGTAAAGTGACCAGAGAGTACTGCTCTCCATCCAGGATCTAATGTTATTTCCCACATTAGGAGACAAAGTTGAAAGTTTTTTCATTTAAATATCATGTTAATATATGATGAGGTGCGATAAGTATCTTCTGCTTATATACATATTTTCTCTGGTATGAAGAAAACACTTTAAACATCAACAAAACACTGAAAAACAGAAATGTTTTGAACTACTTAGATCACAAAGTGTAATCGATCTCCTTCCGTATGTGACAGAGGGTTTATCGTAGGATTTTGTGAAACTGTAAATGTTTTTGTAAAGAAGAGATAAATTAGAAATGGTGGGGTTCAGTGTCTTCTAGACAGCTACTTCAACATCCTGCAGATCTGGGGATTAAACCCTCAATCTTCTGATGAGAAGGTCCTGCAAAATTAAGACTTGTCTGTGACATAAAAATATAGTTTATATGAGTGATTAGATGTTACGTAAACCTACAGTTCAGGTCATGACTACAGATAAACAGACCCAGAAGTTTGATCTGTCTCTGGCCTGTTTTTGTGAGCTCTGAGGTTTACTAATAAAAGCAGTTTCCTATATTATTAGGTTATGTGTAATCTATGTTCATATTAACATTTTTCCAAAGATTACAGTCTCATTACACATCATGAGCTCTAACCATCTCCTTTTAAATAAAATTGTTTCACCTCTTTACATTTGAATGAAAAACAGGAGATTTTCTGTGCCGTTTAGAAGTTTAACCCCATTATTTTAACATGTTAACCTCAAACATGAGTTCAAAAGTTCACCTTTTAAAACACAGCATACTTTTACACCTGGATGTGCATCATTCACTGTCCCATAAAATCTGATGGAAACCTGAAATCAAACTTGTATGCAGCTCAGACTGACGTTCAACTGTCTTCAACTGGTTCTCTTAAACATATAATAAAATGTTCTGTCAGTTGCACATTCTTTCTGCTTATTTCTATAGAAT
>SSNP01000038.1:1365712-1393226 GCA_006937955.1 Pachypanchax playfairii | reverse complement strand
TGACCAAATACTTATTTTCCACCATAATTTGCAAATAAATTCTTTAAAAATCAGACAACGTGATTTTCTGGATTTTTTTCCTCATTTTGTCTCTCATAGTTGAGGTATACCTATGATGAAAATTACAGGCCTCTCTGATCTTTTTAAGTGGGAGAACTTACACAATTGGTGGCTGATTAAATACTTTTTTGCCCCACTGTACATATTTTCTCTGGTATGAAGAAAACACTTTAAACATCAACAAAACACTGAAAAACAGAAATGTTTTGAACTACTTAGATCACAAAGTGTAATCGATCTCCTTCCGTATGTGACAGAGGGTTTATCGTAGGATTTTGTGAAACTGTAAATGTTTTTGTAAAGAAGAGATAAATTAGAAATGGTGGGGTTCAGTGTCTTCTAGACAGCTACTTCAACATCCTGCAGATCTGGGGATTAAACCCTCAATCTTCTGATGAGAAGGTCCTACTGCAAAATTAAGACTTGTCTGTGACATAAAAATATAGTTTATATGAGTGATTAGATGTTACGTAAACCTACAGTTCAGGTCATGACTACAGATAAACAGACCCAGAAGTTTGATCTGTCTCTGGCCTGTTTTTGTGAGCTCTGAGGTTTACTAATAAAAGCAGTTTCCTATATTATTAGGTTATGTGTAATCTATGTTCATATTAACATTTTTCCAAAGATTACAGTCTCATTACACATCATGAGCTCTAACCATCTCCTTTTAAATAAAATTGTTTCACCTCTTTACATTTGAATGAAAAACAGGAGATTTTCTGTGCCGTTTAGAAGTTTAACCCCATTATTTTAACATGTTAACCTCAAACATGAGTTCAAAAGTTCACCTTTTAAAACACAGCATACTTTTACACCTGGATGTGCATCATTCACTGTCCCATAAAATCTGATGGAAACCTGAAATCAAACTTGTATGCAGCTCAGACTGACGTTCAACTGTCTTCAACTGGTTCTCTTAAACATATAATAAAATGTTCTGTCAGTTGCACATTCTTTCTGCTTATTTCTATAGAATAAAGCAAACTCCTTCATCACACTCTGGCCTGCTCTTTATCTGACTCATTAGTAAAAGGTGGCCCCATCACTTCATTTCAATAAACATACGTCCACATGATGCATCACTATGTGTAGAGGTTGTACAGAGTTCATCTCATCTCATGCTGTTTTCTTCTTTGCTTTAGTAAAATCTCCTCATGGCTCTTTTTTGTGGTATTTTCTAAGCTTCAACTCCTGCTGTAATATAAAAAGTGCTTCTTTTACCCTTGTAGTTCTCTCACTCTTGGTCAGAGTGTGGGAGTACTGTGCAACTGGTAATCAATGCAAAAGAGCCTCTTTGTTGGCCAGAGTGCAGTGAGTCACTGAAGTGCTGTGGATGAGATGAAAGTTTGATGGTTCTGCTGCACTGTGAGCTGTGATGTCTGCAGGAACAGGAGATCAAGCAACTTGGACGTGCATGTACAGTTGGTGAATAAGCTGGTAGATGCACACAGACACATACCAGATCTTTCTGTGTGGACCGATTACATCACACGTTTTACAGTTACTGCAGAAGGATGTGAAAAAAGTTTTATGTTAGTGAGTTTCTCCATTTTTATCTGTCAGTTTCTAAATAAAAAAAATGACAGATGTGTTGGTATATTTTGCTTCCTGCTGCTGGATGTTGTGCAACAGATTTTTATTGTTTACATGCCTGTAGAAGCTTTACCTGATGAGCTAACCGGTGATGAAGTACACGCGTCTTGAAATGAGTTCCATGAACTGCAGGGTGATGAAAATCTTTATCATGCATTTATTTATAGGTTGATGTAGAAAATAAGCATCAGACTGAACAGAAGGACCAGATGTATCTGATTGAACTAGAGACTTTGTGAGATACATTTGTTAGGACAGTAAATCAGCTCTAGGTCTGAATGAGGAGCGTAGCAAGAAGATTGAGTGACTGAGTTGTTGTTGCATATCTTACTGACTTCCCTCAGAAAAAATCACATCAACAAAATAAAAAATTTAGATTTCTTAAAACTTCCACATGTGAAAACCTTTTTTCTTCTCTTATCAGCTTCCTTTTCGGTTCTTTCCCTTTAATAATCCAAAAATAGAGAATAAAAGTTCAGACTTCAGCGGCTGTGTAAAGCCCTGTCACACAGAAAAATTCATAAACTCTTACTCAGCAGACATATCGGTTCTTGCCAGCGGCTTAAATCGCTGACAGACTGACTCAGGTTTTTTTTCTATCTCTCTGTAAGGGAGCAGCCAGGAGATTCCACTTTAATTTGAGCCTCGTATCTCAGTAGGTTCTTCAGTCTGATGCATAACATGATTTGGAGCAGGCTTTAGGGAGAATCCTAAATACTTTAGTAGCTTTCCAATAATCTCACCAGCACAAATTGAACATCTCATTTGAATATTCATGAAAATTGAGTTAAGAGGCATCCTGGTGAATGTATAAATAGTGAAAATGCATTGTTGTAACAACTAGAATGTTCAGCGTGTTTAAACCTGTTAGAAGGCCCTGTACGCCTCATTTTTAACAAACAAGTCTGAATTAGACTTTTTTAGTTTGATTTTCAGTTTGACTTGTTTCTGTTTGACATGAGGATCCAGTTGTTTTGGAGTGCTGAAGCATCTCATTGGCTCTTCACTTAGTGATACTGTGTCGTTTGGGTTTCCTCCTCTGCGTGTGATGGTCAGAGGCTTTAAACAGCTAATGCTATTTACAGCAGAGTTGGTGCCACACAATTTGCTGCAACACCATCACTTTCTTCAGGTCATGTACAAAGTAAAAAAATAAAATCAAATCCAGTGGAATCAATATTCCATAAATCTTCATATTTTAGACTTTATTACTGTAATTCTAAGCATCTGTTTATGTGGAAAGTGTTGACTGGGTATGAATGTAATATTGACTGATATGAAGTAGTAAAAAAAGAACATGTTAAAATCAGATATACACAACATAAGAAACAAGAGAACATCCCAGGAAAAAATACTTTACTGACGCACCAAACTAAAGTCTATAAATAAAAGTTCTATTAAGCTGAAAGCTTGAAACTGGCCTCTGCTCTAATAACCTACAAACAGATGAGCTAGATACTCATTAGAAAAAGCTTTAAAAGCTTTCAAGAACGAGCAGTTTTAAAGTGTTAAAATACCAGAGATTTCATTTCAGATTAATACTCATATTTTTATACAGACTGGAGATGTTTTCTGTATCTAAAAACAACTTTAAAATAAAGGTGTTCTTTATGTAAGACCTTGATCTGATCGTTATGTTCATTATAAGTGCAGTATATTGAGTTGTAAATAAGAGATTTTGTACAACAAACCAAACAAGGTTCTTCAGGTCCATATAATTAATCCTGTTAAATGAGTTTTATAGAAAAGTGGTTTGGATGTGAGTTTTCTCTAGAAGGTTCTGGCCTTCAACCCTTCTGTTCCTCCTTGTTCCTGTCTGTGTTCTGCTGTGAGGCCCGGTAGTCACAGCCAGCTGTTCTGCCTCAGAGACAATTAAAACAAGCTGTTCTGCTACTGCTACTTCTGTTATTTTACAACCATATCTGTTTGAATTTGAAGCACTCAGACGAAACAGCTCAGTGATCCGTTTCCTGCACTGCTTAATCTCGAATATACTGTAGCTCAGTTCTAAATGAACCTCCCTGCACTTTTAACCCGACCCAAACAGATCAGAATATCCATTTAAAGTAGTTCTGCTTTGTGCACCCCCACCTCTCAACTTCAGGGTTTTTATTTCTCCCATTCAGAAATATTTTCCATCCTCCGCCTGTGGATTTGGCTTGGCTCACTCTGTCCCACACCCAGAAAGTGATGGTGTGTGACAGAAACAGCAATAAATCACAAGTTGTACATTTGCAGCCTGATTTAAATGTCATTAGCTGCTTGTGGTCAGCCAGAGAGCTGGAGGTGATATTTGCTAAAAGCTCACTGGGACTGGAGGTGTGATAATCATTTGTAAAGTGCCTCCGTTTAGCGTTAAGAGTTCTGCCAGTGTCTTCTCTGTTGGTTGTAACGGGCTCAAACACGGTTTCATCTTTCTAACTGGGTTGATTTGTTGTTTTTAAATCTTCCTGCAGGAAAATCATCTTTTGTCAAATTGATCAGCCTCTGATCACTTCTGCTTCTTTTTAAGATGTTTTAAAACCCTCTTAAAATGTTTTGTGTTAGAGTTGTAGCCACTTGACACAGCTTTGAACGTCTCGGTTGAGCTTCCATCACGTTCCGTCCTTACAGCTGTTTGGATCATCTGAGGAAGCTGCTGAGTGGAAAGAGGCGGCATCAAACTCCTGAGAATAAACAGATGTTTTTCAGAACAAATTCAATTTTCTGTAAGTCTCCCTTTGGCGCTTTAGTGAGGATAATTTGTTAAAATTTTGTTCTCCGCCACACACCTATTGTATACTCTTTTCCCTTTTTTTTCGGGGGGGCGGCGGGGGGGGGTATTTTGTCTGTTTAATCTAAATTGAGGCATTCTGTCAAGGATTCTCTGTAAACTACTAAATGTATCAGAAAACTGATCTCAGCTTTTCTTTTCAAATTGATTCAATGTCCTGTTTATTATATTAATTAATTAGTTAAATTTGAAGTTCATGTTAAATTTTCTAATGATTTTAAATTTTCTAGCATCATTTTCTCAGTTTACTTTCTAAAGTTCTAAACTAGCCCACTGATAGAGACGCAGAACCGGTGACTCAACTCTAACGGTAATTTTTAAACTTTTTTTAGACTCTTATTTCATAAACCAGACATACATGTTGTTTTCTTCCACACCTGGAGGTGTTTTTATGATGTCTCCTGGAATGACCAACCCAAATATCTTTTCATTGAAATTCTGTCCTGCAGACTTCATATTTTATTGCTTTTTCTGGCACTTACTGGATTTTCTTTGTTGTTATTTACTGCAGTAAGACACTCTTGAAGCTGCTGCTGTAGAAACACAGACTGCTTCAGACTGATTAGAGATTTTCATTGTTGATTTTTTGTTTGCAGATTTGAATAACTTCTCGTATAAGTCTGTTTTACATGTTGCTGTCTTTGAGATGGAGAGGAAATGAGATCTCTGACTCCTTCAGACCAGCAGCTGATGAACGACAGACTGTTGGTTGGAGCAACTGAGTGAATGATAGTGAGAACCTGCAGTCGGGCAGATAAACATACAGACAGGCGATCAGACTGCCGAGTGGAAACACTCCGGTGGTCTCAGCTAGTGCCGACAAATGAAAATGGAAAGTACAGAGAGGAAAAAGAAACACTGCAACAGCCATCCATAACCCCCCCCCCCCTTCCTCCCACCAGTCCCTTTGGGCTTCTGTTTTCACTTCACAGTCTTATTTCCTTTTCTCAAATCGCCTCCACTCATAACCTCGTCTCTCTGCGATTGCCACCTACACATTGTAATGACCGCCGCTGCCTTAAGCTCCACCCTTTAACCTCTCACTCCCCCAATCCTCGTCCTGTTAAATGCCCTGACTGAAACCTCTGAGTATTTTTTGTATTTGTCCTCCCACCTGTCTGGTCGGGTGGCCAGGCAGACGGCTGACCAGGTTGCTGCTGAGGCGTGGTAATGAGGTGAACATGAGATGCCGACTTGAGCTTGTATATTCTCATAGATGACGGCACCCGTTGGGACCAAGCCTCACCACCATGCAGGGTTATTTCTAGCCTCTGTAATGCCTCTCATTAGCAACCCCAATAGTAGAGGCAATAGAATCTAGAGAATGATGACACGCCCACTGTCCCGACTATGTATACAGTGGGCTAAGTACAGCACCCCCCCTTCACCTTGACCCTGAAAAAACCACTGAGGTCGGTGTGACACTAAAGTCAAACAGTGAGATAGAAGATGCTCTTGTGGGTATCTGTACATCTGCAGTTAAGATCTGAAATGAAGTCATCAGAGCTGACTGACACCTGATGACCCTTCCCGACTATAATTTTGAGCCGAGGTAAAGCTGTTATTAGAGTTTGACTGACCTTGATATGAGCCTGATTTCTGCAGCAGTTTTGATTTTGCAGCTGAACATGTCAAGCGCTGGTTTTTGAATTGCTATTCCCAGACTTCCTGTCAGTGTGGCAGCCTGATGGCACACTTGTTGAGGCAGGGGATGATGTTTGTGTGTAAAGTTTTGTGCTGTAGTTTTTACTAACTGGCTGGCTTCACACACTCACACATACCAGCTTCCTGACACACAGAGTGGTTTGGATGACATGCAACTTGCACCATAACTCCTCCATTGTGGAAAAACAGAGTGCTGCTGTTGCTGGCAGACACTAACTTGCTCTTGCTCTCACATGCTGGGACGGAAATTCTTTAACTTCCAGTCTGCCCTGCACACTTTGTGCTTGCAGCTCAGGCCTGCATCATTTTACTGGTGCTGGAAACCGGGGAGCCTCCTGGAGGGGTCACAGTCTTCTAGCCAATCCTGTCTCTCTTTCTTATTTTCTATTTTTCAACCTGAGGTGATCATCTTTTTAATTTGTCTGTAACAAATCCTGCTGTTTGTCTGGCCTTGTTAGTATAAAGGATCCTGATGCTTGATGAGTTGATTCAGGAACTGACAGACTCACTGAGACAAACAGTAAATGCAGCATTTTGTGGACAGATTTCTCTTCTGTGAGGAACCTGTTTGGTAGGGCCCGACCGATATGGATTTTTTGATACTGATATAAAGACTTTAGAGCAGGCTGATAGCCGATATAATGGCCGATAAATCCATCCACCAGAAAAAATGTCAAAAATATTACTGAAAGCTAAAACACTGCGTTCTAAGCTCATTCTTAAGCTCATGTCTACCTGTTAGACACCATGAACTATCTGAATTATTCACTGATTCCAAAAAGTGTAAATAATAGACAAGTTTATCTATTTTATGAACATTTATTTACATTTTTAACTGGGCACTCTCATTAATGGAGATGCAGAAACACATATATGACAAAAATAAATCAATAAAAAATATTGGAAAATATCTGCAAATTTTTACCGATAGCCGATATCACCCTGGACCCCCATATCGGCCGGCCGATATATCGGTCGGGCCCTACTGTTTGGTTGCTCCTGGGAACTTGGTCTTCACGTTGGCTCCTTCCTCTTCGATCTGAGGAACCAGAGTTTAATTCTAAGCAAAGCTATTTCGAGTTTCAGCCTGAGAGTATGTGTTCAGAATCAGCAGAAAATGACCTAAATAATTTGAGCTTTTTGTTTTGTGTTGCTGCATGAAAGCTTCATTATCCAGATGTAACAGATGTGTGAAAGCCATGTGACTGACATGTTTTTAATAGAAACTCAAACTTAGAAAATGTTTTAATTTCAATTACATCAGTGTTCTAAGAACAAATTTAAAATTTTGATTCCTCACCATTTAATTCTCAGTTCACACCACTGACTCCCTCTAATATCTGTTTCTTACAACAGCTTTTTATTTTCATTTTTAAACAGATGAAGTTTAGAATATGGGACCTGACACTCACTTCCTCCCCCAGAGGAGCCATTCATGTTGGGTTTTTATTATAAGTCCTCCTGTTTTTCTCCTTTTCTGTGTTTTCCTAATTGCCTCTCTACTGACGTTTTTCCTTAGATGCTCTTTGCCACAAACAGCTTTTTAAACAGTCAGTGGATATTATCATACACAGCTCGAAGCCTGATAAGCAGACAGAAGAAGCCAAGTGCACAAACACGACAGAGTTCATATTCAGAAAAATATTCTCCTTTTCTGCTGTAAGCAGTTTAATTCATCACACCAGCAGCCATGAGGTTCCAGACAGTTTTCCTGAGATGACCCATTTTAATCTGTTAGATGTGCAAGAAGGGAAATTATTGGTGCAACATTTATTCAGAGTTTTACAGATGTAAAAACATTAGAAAACATTTCTTCTCTTTGTCAACTGCTTCCAAAAGTAACCTCTTCGGTTTTTAAGAATTTGACCATGAAAATGAGGCAAATGAAGAACCAAAAAAAGAATTTTGGTTTTGGAACATTATGTTGGTTCAGTATTAGTTTATAAAGTTTAAAACATCCATTCATGCACCCCTGACTCACAGAACAGGACAAAATAAAACACCTCAAACTGCAGCATCAAATCTGAACTAATGATGCGTCTTCTCTTCTTCTTCTGTGTATTTTCATCCTGCTCTGACGTCACTCTACTCAGGGATTACGAGAACATTCAGCCTCTTTCTGTAAAAGGGTGAAAGTTTAATCTGAAAGTGGCTCCAAAACATGTCAACCCAAAACAAATACGTTCTAATCACTAGAGCTTTAATGAATAAAGGAAAAATCCTGCAACTTTGAATTTGACGTTCGAACTCTAGTGATATCCACATCCTGAAAATGAATGATTAAAAGGGTTTGAGTCCCTGGGAATTTAATAGAGTTACTTTGTTAATGCTCTTTTTCATTTTTTATATATGCAAAAACAAGAAAGTTTTGGACCGATAATAGCAGGTGAAAATACTTCACAAATAAAGCTCAGAGTAAAAACACACTCAGCTGTAATAAAACACAAACACTGAACGGAGGGAAAGAAAAGGATTTGATTTGAAAGAGCTTCTCTGTAACAGCTGTCTGTGTTTCTGACAGCTCAAGTAAGAATTTACATTATCTTTATATTTGCTTTTAAAACTGAAATAAAATGTTCTTTTGTCTTCTTATGAAGAGCATTAACTCTTAACTTCCTGTGAAATGCGAATTGTGCTTGTAACATAATTATAATTATTTTAAAAAATATAAAAGGGCATTTGTGTTGTTTGTGTTTCTTGTTTTATCCTGTACAACCAGGGATATCAGCTGTTGTTTTTTTCAGCGGGCATCAGGGAGGAGTCCAAACATCAGGANTGTGATTAGCTGGTCTGTTTGTCTGCACACTTACAGCTGCTGTCCCATGAAAGGATTTGCAGTAGGTGTCGAGCCGGACGGTGCTTATAAACGGCTTTTCTCTCAGAGACGGGAGGATTACTGGGTCTGTGGGGAATAAAAGCCATCAGACATGGCAGACTCACATCCCCACAGCATTGTTATGGTGGGTAATATGCTAATCCCAGTTAGCAGCAGTGTTCAGAAGGGGACATCACATACCACAAGTCCACATGTATCACACAGGAGAGTGCATGAATGTACACAGTCTGCATGGACACAGTTTATGCCCATAATTTCTCACACTGAATTTGGCCCAAAATCTGAATGTTTTCCAAAAAACTTCCAAATCAAAGTGTCTGACAGGTTTAGATGAAACAGTCTGACAGAGGTTTTAGAGACTGACGTGTTCTTGACCTCAGTCTCACCAAATATTTTGAAACTGTATTTCTGTCACAATCTGTCTTTAGAAGTTGTGTGATGCAACAAATGGATCTTCTACATTGTTAGTTGGTGATTATCAACATGATGGTGACACTTTAACTTTCAGATTATCCTGAGAAGGAAACTACATCTCTGTAGTGAAACGAGTCAGAAAATCACAGTCATTGTAGGATTTATAGGTCAGACGTGGTTTAAATAATTTTATTAATACTTCAGATTTATTTTGTTAGAAACATTTTTTTATTCATTTTTTCTGTTAACTGAAACTAGATAAACACCCCCCTAGAGAGGCGTCCGAAACAGATGCCTGAGCAACCTCAGCTGGCTCTTGTCAACGTGGAGGAGCAGAGGCTCTACTCCGAACTCCTCCCGGGTGATCGAGCTCCTCACCCTATCTCTAAGAGAGCATCCAACCACCCTGCAGAGGAAACTCATTTTGACTGATTATATCCTGGATTTTTGTTCTTTCAGTCATGACCCAAAGCTCATAACCATAGATGAGGGTTGTAACGTAGATCGAGTGCCAAATCAAAAGTTTTGCGTTTCGACTTAGTTTCCTCTTCACCAAAACAATTCAACACAGTGACCACGTCACTGCAGATGCTGCACTGATACGTTTGTCAGTCTCACTCAGTCTGTCCCACACAAGACCCCAAGATGCTTAACTCTACCAACCAGGATAGGACAAGGCACCTTTTTCTGGTTAAGAGCCATGTCCTCGGATTTGGAGATGCTGATCTTCATTTCAGTCGCTTCACACTCAGCTGCAAACTGCCCCAGTGCACGCTGCAGGTCCTGACTCAAAGAAGCCAGCTGAACAACTTTATCTGCAAACAGCAGAGGAGATGTCTTGTAGTTTCCAAACCAGACCCCCTCTGGTCTCCGGCTGCACCATATGAACAGAATCAGGGACAAAGGACAGCCAGGACGGAGGCCGACACACACCGGAAACAGGTCTCAGCTTTTATTCACTAATTTTCTTATTCTGTGTTGTTTATTTATTTTATACCTTGTACAGCACTTTGCAAAACAACAGATGTATTTCATATACTGTAGTAATAAATCTGATTTTGCCTTTTAAGCATTTGCATTTTGTGCCAATCAACCAGAATCAGTATTTCATAGTCTGTTGAGAATTTGGATTCACTTAGTTTTTCCAAACTATTAAAAAAAAATAGTGTTTTTAGGGCAGTAAGAGATGCAATAGTTCCGTTAATAATTTTAATGTTTCCTTTGTGGTGAATGGTTAAAGTGTTTCAAAAATAAATTAGATTTATTTTCTTCCCGCCTGTTGTCAGCATATGTGATGAATAGATGGTTCAGCCCAGTCTGCTGGTTTTTTAGATAAAAAAAAAAAAAGCTTTTTTTAACCAGTTGATGGGATAAGTGTCTTGAAATGACCTTAGTTATCAAATGGTGCTTTATAAATAAATAAAAAAACGAATTGAACATACGTGTTTCCATTGATGTGAATAGGCACTGCACTTGCAACATATGAAACAACATATTGGATTTAATTTTTTGTGAGTTTTTTCTTTTTACTGAAGTCATCACATTCAACCTGAGTTTTTCAGTATTAGTGTGATTGATTTGCTTTGTGAGGGATCTGTAGAAGGGATTGTTTCTGTTTGTGTGATGAAATGACACAATTGTTTTTATATTCAAAGCTGATCCTTTTATCTTTACAGCACACAGTTATTGGAACTGCAGGGGTGCGTCCACGAAAGGCCTTTAATGACTGAATGAAAAACCACTTCAATGAACGGCAGATTAGAAAAGGCAAATCATTTGCTTCTATCCAGCTCTGCAAATTTATATTCTAAATATATTTATAAAAAAACAATAATCCACAGCATGGTACACGTTCTGGATATTACTTGAACTGAAACTAGGATACTGTGAGGTTAGATTAAAGAGGTGAAATTATGGGCTTCTTTATCTGTTTCTGTAGAAACGTGAAATTGATGCAGAATTTTCCACCAATAGAAGGCTCATCATAATATGGATGTTTCTATATTATAACAGCCTGTTTTTTAAGAGCTGGAAAGGAAACCTCCCATCTTTGTGTCTGACATATCTCAATAGATAAAACAAAAGGAGAAGACATATGGCTAAACCTTCATTCTGCCAATCACAGCAGCAATAAAAAGGAAATGTATGAAAAAATACAGACATAAGGCAGCACTCTGATTTATTTCCCCTCTTCATCTCAATTCCAAGAATTTTATGAATGGAAAATGTCAGGCGATCGCTTTTCCAAAGCCACTTTGGCCTGTGTCTCATGAGCTTACCATGCTGTTCTGGTGAGTTCATGCTTTCTGGATATGGAACGCACCCCCATTTCCACTTCCCATCGTGCTGTTTGCCTCTTTCCGGTTAAAGTTATCCACACCAGCGGAGTCTGCAAACCTGATTTTTCCAGGATGAAGACTGCCTGGTGGTCTGATTTAAAAAGAACAATACTTGTTTAATTTTAGGTCAGAAGTTTAGGGCCACAACGTCTGGAAAGAACATAAGTCAAGTAACAGCAAAAGAAAGAGAAGTGGATTTTCTTCTGGTTTCTGCTTCTTTAACTATCTGCCTGTTTAAAACGTTGGTGTTTTGTTTTCTCTTGTATGTTAACATTCACTTGCAAAGTTCTTCCTCCGTATCGCCTTTATGGAACTGAAATAATGCAAAGTAGAATTTGTTCTTGATGAAAAGTGGCAGCAGTAGTTTTACAACAGAAAGCACTTAGACCAATCAATCTGATCTGCTGTCATGACAACGCTTCATTTCCGGGCCCTTTAGCAGCTAAAACTCTGCTTCTACACTCTTGTACTGATTCGTCGCTCCGTCTTATACAGTCATCGTGACCGACACTCATTAAAGATTTAAACACCCTCTTAAAAAAAAATAAGTGTTCCTTCCTCTGTGGCGATGACGTGCCATTCCTTAAAGAAACATTTGTGTCACTTTGAGGAAAAACACCAGAGGCTGGTTGTTAGAGAGGAGAATAATTTATTGGCTTGATGTTTTCCCCAGAGGCCCATTCAGGGCCAAAACAAGGGCCAAAGCTTTCTTCTTATGAGATGTCTACATTCTCCAAGGCTTCTTGTGTCTCTGGGCAAGACATTTCACTCACCCTGCCTGTCTGGTGGTGGTCAGAGGGTCCGGTGGCGCCTGGCAGCCTCAGCTCTGTCAGCGTATCCCAGTGCAGCTGTGGCTACAACATGTGTGTAGTTTATCACCAGCAAACATGTGACTGTGTGCATGAATTGGTGAAAGACAAATTGTAATGTGAAGTACCTTTAGAGTCAGTTTGTCTTAAAAACATTTTGTACAAGTACAACAATTTACCATTTTTATAATTTAAAGTTACTGTTAGCTCATTGTTGTGCAGACACATTACGTCTGTCAGTTTTACATCTTTTTAGCCACTACAGGTTAGATTTCTCTTCCAGATGATCTATTGTTTGAAAGTTTCTGAACATCTTCATCTTTTTTATACACCTACTGAATTATTGTAGAAACAGCAAATATAATGAGAAACTTTTAGTTTCCTGGAGGTGAGAATGAGTTTGTTGAACTCCAACAGCCTCCTCAGTCACCAGGTCTCCGTCCAGCAGAGCTCCATCGTGGATGTGAAGCAGACAAATCTGCAGCAACAGTCTGTTTACAGTAAACATGAAGTAAAATTAAATATCTGTCTTGTTTATTGTTGATTATTATATGTTATTATTAGTAATAGTAGTAGTACTTTACATATAGATAGGAGTACTTTTTCTTAATTTTGTTCCGTTGTCCAGTAATTAAATATGTTGATGATAAACACAAACTGATGCTGTCAGAGAGGGAAGCTCTCTGTTTATAGATGTCTCAAAAGGGGAGGTGTTTTAATTTTTTTATTTTTCACATGTAGACACAATTTTTACTGAATTACATTAAACAAAAAACATAATAATGTATTTTTATAAGAAGCATGTATTTTCCCATGTGGATGAGTGATTTTCTCACACGGTGTTCAGATTGGACTGAATTCTGACTCACAGAGAAGAGGGGTTGTTATTTCTGATGTAATTTGTGTAGAAGGAAGTACAGTCAGTTGTATTTTGCTGACTTTGTGCATTTTGAGCTGAGAATAAGCTGAAGCACAGACAGAGTTCAGTTAGACGATGTGATGAGGTAATCGAGTTTTCACCCCAAACAGAAGCACAATGAGGATCTTGTGAGCTGGAGAAAAGTGAGACTGACTGATGCTGAGAAAAGCAAACTGAAGCAGCAAATAGAGAGAAACTGCTGCAGCAGACACAGGATGAGGAGACGTCATGCTGTCAGAGCAAAGTGTAATCAGGAACAGATGTCTCTCTGCACTCTCTTGACTGGAGGCAGATTTTCACAACAATTCACTTCTATTTGCGGCGTGTTTGTTGACGGATGCAGACGCGGCATCGTCTGTGTTTGTTTTAGGCTTTTTAGAGCTTCACATTGAGTTTGTGCATCTAATGGCTCTAAATCAGCCGTTTGTGTGTGTGTGTGTGTGTGTGTGTGTGTCGTGTTCACACTGCAGATGATGTTACATAACCGAGTGGTTTTTACATGCTGATGAAGACCCCATACTGTGAGTACTGAAAATCCAGAGTGACACCAACGTTATCCCTCAGAACCTCTTTCATTAGTTTTACATCCAGTTGCTGCAACACAAACAGTATTAGTGTATGTTTGTAATTAGACAGACGGTAGTTTGAGAAGACCCAAAGTAAGATTTAAATTATTTGTGAGATTTAGAAACTAAGAGGTGTGAGATGATCTTTAATGGTAGGTATGCTCTGCAGCATCCAGTCAACAGCTCTGCTTTAAATTACCTGCTGTTTTAACAAAAGACGAGTCTTAAGGTCTGCTGTTTATTTAGTGAAACTCATAATTTGCAAATATGGAAAAATGTCAATGATAAGAAAAAAATTGTAACAATCCTCACACTGTAGATTACTGTGTTTGCAGTTGCACCTAAGTCACAATGAGGCTAACCACATGTTTCTGCCAGAGATCAATTAAGCAAACCATCATCAGATACATAAAGAAGTAACTGATGTGTGTAGAAAGTTATAACCGCAAGTTTCTTCTTACAGCCATAAAATGGATGATAATAATCTGGTTCCAAGTCAAATCTTCATCCCACTTCATCACATCATCAGGGTCATGAGGCGTCTCCAGCAGTCATTGGACGAGAGGCGGGGTTACACCTGCACAGGTCGCCAGTCCATCACAGTCTAATCTTTATCATAAAACATAAAAAAACGTTTAGGCCAAAGTCACTATAAAATACTCCCAGGAGAATTTGGTTTCATTGAAATGACGAAGAAGAAAAATAGATGCAACAATAATTTAATAGTTACCTGTAGAAACAGTTATTTTTCCAGTATTAAAAAAAATTGTGAATAAGAATTATTTATTTTATCCTTAAAGATAATTACTCGTAAATCTTTTTGTTTCCAAATGTAAATGTTTTTTCTTATCCCCAGATAAATTGCAGAGCTCATAACAAACATCTAACAGCACTGTGGCTTTAACGTTTAATACTTTTGAAGAATTGGTTCCTGTTTGTTGTTTTTAATTTCACATAGTTTAATGAGTTCTATTTGCGTCAGAACATAATTCTGTTTGATGTAACATAGACGTACTGGGTGATCAGTTCTGCACCAGATTTACTGAAATTCATATTTAGTACAACACATTAAACTGTAAGTAACTCGTTCCTGCCTCCTAAAGTCTCATCTTTTATTAATAAACACGACTTTATAAACCAAAATAAAATCCAAATCCTTAGAAAACTTTTGTTTGGTTATTATTGTGGAACATTAACATGTTCAGAAGACATTTTACAAACCTGCTCAGAACTAAAAGTTTCATACAAGAAAAAGGTCAAAGTGAAACTGTTTCCATGGAAACAGTGCTGGAGAAATGAAGGACTATTATGGTGTTTTGTCAATCAAACCAGCATAAAATTACAGTAAGCGGTTACACAGTAAAATCAGATGTTTATTTCTCTAACTGCTGATGCTGCATATAGTTTATTTATGTGTGAAAAGTCTGAGCAGCAGCGGAGCGACGACTGAACGGCCGGTAGGTGAACGCCACGTTTTTAATGGCAGCAATGTTACTTTGAAGCACAAATCAGACAGACGTGTCAGAGAAGTATTTTATATCCATGACTGATGAGACACTTACAAACATGAGATTATTTCATCTTCTTTATGAGCTCATATACAGTAACGTGTAGAAATGAATCTGTCTCATCTGTCAGCTCTCAGATAATCGTTTCTGAAACTAAATCAGAACAAAAAAAACTTCAACATGTAAACAAACTTTTCTGAGTCAGTGTATTAAATTATACAATAATTTAACAATAAAGAGTCTAAAATCTATAATATTATTCTGTTTTCACAACGATGAAAAGGCCAAAATAAAAAAAATATATAAATATTATATAAATGACTCAACACAAGCTACTTTTTTTGTTAATCTCTATTTTAATTTTCCTCCAAACCCCTTTTTGGTACTTTATTCCAATATTTCAGTCTGTATCTTAATTCAATTTCTATATATTTTTGTAATTTACAAAAGACTATTTTTTTCTTTATATTTCTTACTGGCATTTCCACTATTTTTTATTTTCCAGACATATTTATTTTTTTGTTTGCTTCATTTCTGTCTCTTTCCATCTTTATTTGCATTTTCCTTCAGTCTCTTCTACTGTTACTCTAGATGATTAACAGGAGTTTAATTTGCAACGTTCAGGTTTAAATTAACCAGCAGCATGAAAGGTGTGATGAAAATGGTTTAGGAAAAGCTGTTTTCACAAAACAAATTCTAATGTTTATTAATTTGACAATGTAAAGTTAAATGAATCCGATAAGCGTTTCCTTTCTTCTACTTGCAGACAGTGTCTGAACTCTGCAGATAGATCTAAACATCTCAGAGAACTAAACACAGAACTTCTCTGGACCTTCTGGCTCAAACCGTTCTGTCTTCAGTCTGTCAGTGAACAAAATCCTCTCTGCTACCACCAAGGATTGATTTTGACTCTTTAATGCATTTCTTTAACTTTTCTTTTTTCTTTTTAGTTAAATTTTATGTGCCTTTCAAAAGCTTTTCTGCGCTTCTGTGGGGAAAAAAATGAAAATACTAATGTTTGAAAAATTTCCTATTAAACCCAGTATTTGGGAGGAAAGTTAGTAACTTCCCTCCACCTACACCAGTAGCTTGTTTGGAGGCTACAGCGCTGTATTTTTAGCTTGGTGATTTAATAAGGAGACGTGTGACTGTTGCTTCCAGATGCACCTTCTGTTTGGCGTGTGTTGGTGAGGTAACTGAGCAGAGAACCACACACCTGCCACTGAAAAGGACCATCCTTTCAAATGGACGGCAGAGATGAGGCGTTCATTTGTTCTTCTAAAACTAGAACAGATGTGGAACCACATGAAAAGTTCAGGAATGGATTTGAGCTTTTTTTTTTTCCACCTTGCAGCTGTAAAAATCAGCATCAGGTTTGTTTTTGTGCCCGTCAGATGCTTCACACTGTGCAAATAAGTGATCAGCAATCATGTGAACAAATGCAACATGAAATGAGACTATGTGGTTCTGATAGCAGCACCCAAAGAGCTGCAGGACTCACACTGAACACTCTGCTGGTGGACCAACCAGCCAGCGAACGTAACTCAGTTTAAGTCCTTCAAACAGCAGCAACAAAACAACATTATAAAAAGTGTTTGAGTGATTAACAGACAGCGTTTGAGCTGCGTTTGCTCACTAACAGCAGTCAAAGCATAAACCCAAGGCTTATTAAATGACTGAATTCTGTAATCTGTCTGTTAAAGACAAACTGTATATTTGGTGTTTGTACCATTTGTTTACATCACTACAGATACAGGCAGGTAAAAGGAGTTTATTCGTAATGCTCTTGAGTAAATATGTGTATTAGTTTTTATTATTATATGGCCGCTCTACAAGCGGTTGGGCATCGAACCTGAGAGCGTTCAAACTCACTAAATCAACGTCTGCTTCTTCATTCAGGGTCAATGATAAAAGAGATGGATCACATCATTGTCAGCAGGACAATAGAACAAACTGTCGGCTGTTCCGTGATGCTGAATGTCATTTATACACGCGGCATTACAGTTTTCATCTGAGCAGCTTCTTCATGTCACCATTTTTCTCTCATTATTATTATTATTAATCCAGGTTTCCTTTGTGTCTGAAATGTCTCGTCCATGTACTAAATCTATACAGTTTTTACTCTGTGATCCAGAAAATCTTCATCTCATAACATTCAATGTTTTCTGTTCAGAGCGACGGCGATTTGTTCAGGACCAAAATGTCTCTAAATCACTCTAAAGTACATGAAACAAAAGCACCAGCTGAAAAGCTTTAAAGAAAACATGGAAACGAAAAGACACATGTTCAAATACAACCTGGTGTCATGTGACACAGACAACAGGTGAAAGTAATTAGCAATAATTGTAACACTAAAAACCCAAAACAAAATCTCTATTTTCTCTTGCTGATTTTTTTTGTGGATTTTCCATCTTAACAGATAAAAAAATACATTTTTAAAGTAAGTTTTTCATGACAAGTTTATTATTATTTAAACCGAACCAAAGCAGGAAAAGATTAAGCCAAAACCAAAACTAAAGTGTGGTCAAATTAACATTTTTGTTGATAAACTTTGAACTTGTTCACATTTTTTTTCACAGTTGTTAGAAATCTGTGGTGTTGGATTTAATTAGTTCTGCTGTTTTTTGATTAACGTGCAATAAAATAGAAAAGAAAACAAATGTTTGACTAAATAAAACTTGATGGCATTTTTATGAGACTGTTATTAATTTTCTCTGTGTTTCAGCACTTTTGTAAAGTCACAGAAGACTGAACAGGTCAGAACAGGTCAGATAATATCCTAAACCTTTTCTTGTATTTTATCTATATGAAGACTCATAAATAAGAAGATTTAAACTCTCTTTTACAGAAAGGCATCATGTTCCCATCTGTATCCCAGAATATACCAGAACTGTTTGTGCGTTTTTAAAATAAAATTAGCATCTTTAAAGTTTTTCAGTTTGAGCTCATCAGACACGTTTCAGGTGCTGGATCAGTTGGACATGTTGGACTTTGAGGTCCTCAGTTGTTGACTTTCCATCAGTGTTTTCTTTATTATTTCCTTATTCTTGACCATCTGTTCAAAGTTTTGATTCTTATCAAACACCACTGACTGTTTGAAGGAACATCTTTGTCTTAGATTTAAGTTTATTTAGTTTATTGAGAACTAAACACAGTTTCTGTCTCCAGCCCTGAAAAGCAGCATAAAGATAAAAGTTTCTGGAGATGAAGACAGTTTGTCTTTTTTTGCAGAGACTCTGGAGACACAGTGAAACCAGTGGAGGGTTTTCTCAGTTACTCATGGGTTTTTGTTGTGCGCTTTAGCGGCAGATTGTTTTTGGGTGTAATTCATCTCTTTGAAATCTGTCTGAATGTGTTTGTCTTTTATTTTCCTGACATATCTGTTTGCTTTGGGTTTCTATTCTATTTTTAGTATTTTTTTTCCACATAATTTATCGTATTTAGTTTTGGCTTTTAAAAATACTTCATCTGGGATGTAAGCACGGGTCAGACCAGAAGCTGGTTACAGTGTGTGTGTGTGTGTGTGTGTGTGTGTGTGTGTGTGTGTGTGTGTGTGTGTGTGTGTGTGTGTGTGTGTGTGTGTGTGTGTGTGTGTGTGTGTGTGTGTGTGTGTGTGTGTGTGTGTGTGTGTGTTACGAAGATATTTGGTGTTCAGGGCTCGATAACAGTTTTTGTTTTTTCTTTTTACATGAAACATTCAGCCTGAACTTGCCCGATTATGATGTGATTAGTTAATTGGGTGAAGATGTGGAAAATGAATTATGGGTGTATCTCATGCTCCGCCACTAATGGATGGAAAATACCTCGGCGTCCAACCTCATCCTCCCCACACCCTTTAACCAGAGAACGTCTCATAATTTCCAACTTGTGCATTCTAAAGTGAGCAAATTTAACATCTTAGATTTATATCATCTTTCCATTGGACTTTTTCTGGCTGTCTCACTTGTAATTTACTGTGGGGTTGTTATTATTACTGTAACAAAATCAGCCAATCAGCTCCTGTATTCATATTTTAAAGGAATGGTTATTAAAAAGCAATCCTTCACTATAAAATCTCTCACTATGTTGGACTTCTCTGTGTATCTGAAGGATTGGAGGTATTTTGGATGTGATGTCACTTCACAGTGGCTTTAACTTTAAATTACCTTAAACAGAAAAGTCAACAGTTTTTCCAGAGAACAGTGAGCACGATTATCTGCCACCTCAATTATCGTCTCCACAAAACCCGAGCCGCTCCCTGAAACGCACGCATCGGTCTGCAGCGTGCCCACACTGTAAAACCAGCAGAACAAATCCCTTTAACAGAGTCGCTGCAGGACCGCCAAGGAATGTGCTGTTCACCACTCTGAGACGGAGCAGGAAGTCCGCTGCTTTTCCACACCACTCCACGGAAAATGAATTTCCCATGAGCAGTGGCATGCAGTCAGGTGCATGTTTTTTATCCTTTGTAATATTTGCTGTCAGAGGAGATCAGTAGAGCTCCTGCTGATGGTACATCAGAGAGAAAAGTGCAGAACAACCACAACAAATGTTTGTGACTGAGCTGAACCAACAGGTGGACTCCTCCTTAACAAAGGATGGATGTACTGGAGAATACACCCGCTGTCTTTGTTTAGTCTGTCTATTCATCTCTGACTTTCTTTGTTAGACGCCCTTTTATTTAGCTGAATTCATATTTGCTGCACAGCAGGTTGGTCATCTCATCATATCGTGACTTAATAATGGAAATCTACCTGCTATTATAACTCAGAGTAGGAAATACATTAGAAAGACTTTGTTTTGTTCTCTTTCCTCAATGAATGGTAACAACTAGGCCTTTACATGCAGTTTACAATAAAAAGTATTGAAATGATGAGAGTTAAAGCGCAGAGGAAACAACAATTGTTACATTGTGTCTGCATGGAGCTAAATATAAAAACAGAAATGAATATGTGGTAATATGAGACCCAAAGTGCCCGAGTGCCTTTTACAAATCTGCACTTTGAAGCAGCAATCAAACAAAGTAAACTGAACATTGTGGCAAAAAAAAATAGCATTTTAGAGAAACAAGGAATAAAACATTCTTCTGACATCTTCTGTTCTGTTTTCTGGAAATAGAATTATTTAAAATTTCTCAATATAAATGTGATGATTTTGCTTTGAATATAAACATTTCAGTGAAGTATCTGTCTGTTTTTGCTCCCCTGTTTTATTTTGCCTGATTTCTGGTCAGATTTTTCAGGTTTTGCTCTAAAGGGATCAGTGGTAAAATGTGTTGGTCAGCAGCTTCTGAGATGTAGTTTCACAGCATCAGCACCATCTCTGATAAGATCAGAACTTGAAGAGGTGAAGCTGTTTGGCAGAAGAAACCCAGAAGCCTTTCCAGACTTTCTACTGTGTAATAAAAAACAGCTGAAACATTCAGTCTGGTGCAGTGTTACGAGATGATGAATGAGCTCCCGTTTTAAAATAATACTGAGCAAATAATGGTTAGATTTTTCCTTCTACCGACCGCTGAATCATTAACTTTATCATACAGTCTTTTTTGTAGTTCTCTGTCAGAGCTGGAGTCCCTGTAAAACCCTTAATGTTCCCGGTGAGCCGTTTTTCATGTCGTCTACAAGTCGTCCATCACTGCTTTATCACATTTCCAGTGATTGTTCTTCCAGTCTCCCTCTAAAAAACCTGCAGTGAATCTACAGTCAGAGATGCAGTTCCTTCCAGTACAGATTCAAACAGCTGACATTTTATATCAAGGGATTGTTGTTTTAACTAGAGTGGAACCTTGTAACATCTCATTTTAAAAATCAGAGCTACATCTGCAGGTTAAAGTGTCTCCTTGTCAGTGAAAACATTCCTGCAGTCTCTCCATCTCTCTGCTGGGCTCCTTAGTGATCCATTTTAACTGCAGAGGTTCATCTTTAGCCTTGCTGATAACCATCTCGTCTCCCACCTTCTCTTCACCTCTGATCTGCTGATTTTTCCCTGAACTTCTTGTTCGTTCGTAGCCTTGCTGGAGGCCTGCGGTTCCTCTGGGAAACAAGGCAGAGTTTAGCCTTCAAACTGTGTTCACAGTTTACAGCTCAGACCTTCAAGCTGTTGATCTTTTTTCTTGATGCTGTTTCTCTAAATCTAATAAAAAATAAAATCAGAATAAACTCAGATGGTAAAATCATGTGGGCAGGAAAAAAATCCTTCCTGAATTTACTTTAAATGTTATTAAACTGCAGACAGTAAAAACGTGTCCCCATGAGGACACCTGGTTAAAAACACCAGTTACTCTGGCAGCTATTCACGCACACGTGATAGGCGCATATAGAAAGAATTTGTCTTGTTAGCTTGTTTTTATTTACTCATTAATGTGCATCTTTTCTGTAATTTCAGACAGAAACATATTCTAGAAAAAAACGTTCTTTCCAAAGTGATGAAGAGTTACAGTCGTTGTTTTGTTCCATTCTTCTGAAAACGCATCTTTAACAGCACGGTATCAAGATTAACTTCCTCATCAGCTTCTTTTAGATTTAATTTTCTTTTATTAACAGCTACACACAGACTGACTGAATTTAGACTTTCTGAATGTTTTTCATCTTTTTGTGTGAGATTTGTTCAGTTTGTGACATGCAGAGAATTATGAATGATATTTAGATTTTTGTTATGTATATCACACATTTTTCTGTTGTGATTTATCAAAGCTTTTATTTAAAATTTTCAATACTGAGTTAATTCTAAAATACAAATCTTAGTTCAGAAGTGGATTAAGAACTGAACTAAACTGATGACATCCAAATGCAATAAAGAAAAAAATCTAAATGAAGGACTGGTGCAGCAGAAAGAGAGTTGATATTGATTGAGAAGCTGTCAGCTTAACGTAGATCTGTGTTTGATTAATATTTCAGCTCTGGCACAGCAGCACAGCACATTTTAATGTTCTCAGCCATCAGCTTCCTCCTTCGTTATCACCCAAATTTAGACTGAATGGAGACGGATGCTCGACGCCGGCCCATCGACCGCTCCGTTTGGTCCTGGTGATTTATAACACTCACCGTGTTTTGAGGTCACATGGGTTTGTCTGAGCAGATAAGATAGAATGGGGAAGTTTTTGAGTCTAATAGTGTTTTATGCTCTCAGATGTTGCGTTTGAAGTTCCTTTGAGTCGACAGATTTTTCTGATTTTATGAATTTTGTTTAAAAGCTATAGAGTTTGAGACCTGGAAAAAGTTTAGATATGACCTTTGTTTTTAGCTCCAACCCTTAGTATTAAACTGAACTCTGTTGACCTTTTGATATTTATTTATTTATTTCTGCTTTAGTTTTAATAAAGGAATCAAAACCATCATTATTATTTTTTTTAGCTCTCCTGATTCATCTTTTGTGAATTTAACCTTTGAGTGTTTCACATCACGGAGCAGCGAGGGCGTGGCGGTTCCACTGATTATCCACAACACCATCTGGACAGGTGATGCTTTTATTCAGGACATAAAGGTATTTGTTTCTGTGGTTATCTGAGGACACTGTGTTACTCTCCTTCATGGTTATATTCTTGTACTTTGTGAAGAACTCCTTGAGTGTTTTTGGTGCTTCCAGTCTGGATCAGTCCACATCAGACTTCCTCATTATCTTCTCACTGAGCATCATTAATTTTTGTTTGCCTAAAGTGAAACTTGATGTAGAAGTAGGTCAGAGCCTCAGAGTGCAGGTATTGATCCTATTAAACAGATACTGTTGATCAATAAGACCCTGAAAGTAAAAAGGTGTAAGAACGGTTTGCTATCAGCTGTGGAAGAGGATGGATTTGTGATACAGACATGTCTCTGATGGTTTTGGATCATCTCTGTCCATCAGAGTGTTAACAGGAACTGAATGGATAAATATGTCAGAGTGTTTCTAATCGACTCCTTTTCACCACTTTCTGCTTGTTAAATCTAAAATTGGGTCATGAAACCAAATATATTATTTATCAAAGAGAAAATTCTGAATATTATTCAGATACTTTTAAATCATTCCAGTAAAAACATTGAGACATAAATTGGTCTCTACTTTAGGGTTTTCATGAGACAATATTACATAGCTGGAATGATTCTTAATACAAACGAGCTCCAGATATTTAATTATTTTGGTTTTACCACATGGTCAGAAGTCATTCTGGGACTGAAATCTTACCGGTTTAACATCTAATGGGATAAAACATTTTGTTTTTTGGATGAAGAAGTTACATCAGCAGCATCATTTAGTTTTTAAGCAGCAGTTCAAATACAAAAATGATGCAGTTTAATCTAATTGATCTGCTTTCTGATGATTTAAACTAATATATCACTGGGTTGCAGCTATTTGCAAAAAATAAAAAATGTAAACAGCATACATGAGGGTTCTCACCTTCCTCAGGGGAGTTGGAGTTCCTCTCCCGTGTTGCTTGAACATAAAATAAGGTTGAAAAATTAACAATAAATTCTTCAGCCATTTTTTTTTTTTTTTTTTTACTTCCTTGTTCCTGTTCAAGGTCGTGGGGAGTTGATGTGGTCACTAAGTGAGAGGCGGAGTTATACCTGGACAGGTCGCCCATCACAGGGGTGCACAGAGGACAACAACCATTCACATACATATGAACCATTTAGAGTGATGAGTTAACCTAACATACATGGTTTTAATCTGTGTGAGACACCGAGCCACTCATGCACTGGGAGAACATACAAACTGCAGGTAGAAAGGTGCTGGTCTGGTTTCAAACCCTGGACCTTAATGCTACCAACTGCACCACCGTGCAGCCCATTACATGAGTCTGAATACTCTAACAACACGTGGAGTCCAAACTGTGAGAGGAAACTTTCCAGTGTTGTGTGAATGTTGCGCTGAGCTTCTTGTTAAATGTCATTTATATGCAGTTTTGACAAACACGAGTCTTGTAAATAGCATTTCGATGAGATTCCAAGATTCCAGATATCTTTATGACATTTATACATCTTGAATTAGACGCCAGCAGCCACAGCCCTGTGAGTTACAGCCCTAATGAAGTTGGTCCTGAATTATTGATTAACGCCAAGTATTTATATTTTCTCCATCTTTTAATAATTAGAGCTTATTAAAATATTTCTGTTGTCTTAACAGTCTAATTGTTTTGTACCAATCAGAGACGAGAGTATTTTTATTGACACAGATTTTTGCTTCCTGAGCTGGTACATTGATAATGACATTGTTTCTGTTTTTCATTTTTTTTATCCTTTTGACTGTTAAATGTGGGAGATAACGTTCAGATCTTTGTAAATCTCTTATTCATATCTATAAAAGTGTTTGAACAGATGAGTTCCACTTGAAGTTTGTTTTGTTCCTCTTTCTGTCTTTTTGAGTGTCCTGACAGAACGTTTAGAATGGGGGGGGGGGCGGGTTGACCCCTTTTAAAAGCCAGACAAATACGGATTAGATGTGAAAAGGACTCGTCCATTATCCTTCACTTTCGGTCATGTTAACATTAAGCACTTACAGTAAATAGGTGTAGAGACACCTGACACACTGCAGAGCTTCAGGAACTGTTAAGCTGCGTTTATCTAGTATAAATTGTTGAGTTCCTCCCCTTTACTTTCCATTACAAGTTTTCCTGCAGCTCTGCTGATGGACTTTTAATTGGCTTGTGTTCTTTTTATCCTTGACATGAAACAACAGACATGTTAAACTACAGTCATGCTGTTTTATGGTTTTGCTCTCGTGTGGTGTTCTGCAGTAATTTTCCCTTTTCTCTTCATTTTAACGGCTGTGGCAGTTTGGTTGAATTTTGTTGTGGTTTCTGTGGGTGGTCTGCCAGGCTTTATCTCCTCGTAGCGCCTTTGCAGTTTGTTTTTATAAAAGAGCATCATTTCACAGCTCAGAGGATTACACGTGTGCCCTCTTGTTTTGTGTTTCTTTTTTTGGATTGGAGCTGTGATTCTGTTCTCAGCTGTGTAACAAGCTGCTGCATTTAGAGAAGATTACAGAATGATGCAATCCATCCACAATAACCTCTTTGGGACACAATATGAAATGATACATTAACTAATTTAAAATGGTAGTAATAATAAACCACTCACAGTTTTTCACTTTACAACAAGTTTTTTTCAGTTTATTCCTGAAAAACACTTGGCAGTGAAAAATGGAAACATTTTGTTTCTATAAACTTTCTTCAGCAGCCTAAGACCTGCTTCTAAAATACATCTAGTACCAATAATAACATTATTAAAAATGATGTAATAATCTAAAGCATTATGCAGCTAGTTCTCCTTTAAAATATCTACAAAAACTGTCTTCACTGCTCAAGACCCTTAAAGTATACAAATGTTTTACACCAGAATAACAATGTTCTATAATTAATTTAACTTGTTTTGTGTTATGGGGATCCAAAATGCTATGAATCTTCCTGCAGATTGAGAGAGCATAGTTTTTATTGGGTTTTTTAAATGATTATGTCTGCAGGGCTGATGGGTGATTCTTCATCAGACTGAGTCAATAATCAGTTTTACATAAGATGTGAGTAGAATTTGGAATGGGAAAGAGCAACAGACTAAAATATAAGTTTGTTTATTTTTATTTTTATTTTATTAATTCCTAATAAATCTTATTATTAAAAATGGAGGTCTTGAGATACTCAGTGGATAGTTCATCAATAGAGAAATCAATTTGGAGCTTCTTTGGTGATGAGAACATGCATCAACATAAATATTTACCGAGTTATATTAGGAGTTTTTTTACAAAAACATTTAAATATGAATGTTCAAATTAATTGTTGTCACCAAACATGACTTTTATATACTATAATCATGAGATTTAACCTACATTTGACTCGGAATCCCATCTATCATCCTTCCGTCCGTATGTCTAGTTTGTGCATAATTTCTCAACATGTTCAGTCTTTTTTAAAGAAGCTCTTCCATTAAAACCAGTGTTTCTGAGGTTTCTGTTGAATATTTTAGCTCCACAGGTGTTCTTACCTTCATAGTGGGTGAAAACAGGTCAACAACTTCTCTTTCAGTTTTAATCTCTCAAACTACGCAGGTGGTGATAAAACCCGAGTTCTCCTGAGTTCTAACAGCCTGTATCTGTTTCATCACAACTCCTTTGTTCGTTAGTATTCATCAGCTCCTGCAGTTGAAACCACGCCTAGCATGCTGCTGGCTAAAAGCTATTAGCATAAGACGTATCAAACAGAAAGACACAACCTCTGACGTTGCCATGCGCAGCGAAGCAGGAAACAGTATTCTTTGCCCTCATAGGCTAGTTTGTTAGCCAATCAGAGTCCAGCAAATTCGAACAATGAATATGAACGAGCTGCTGACGAAGCAGTCGAAGCAGCCTGACGGAAGGAGCCAGAACCACCCGAATTTTAACACAGACAGATTGAAAGGTCTGTTAATCAGTGTTTCCTGATGTTTTTTAGATATAAAATGTTTCATATTACTGGTCAATACTTAAGAAATAACCACAAAGTCCTGAAATGTGTATGAAACGGCTTCTTTAAGTAAAAATATGAAAAATCAATACGAGGTTCTTTTATTCCTTAAGAATCTTTTAAAAGCTTGTCATGTTCTAAATTTTTAGTCCATTGAAAACAAGTCAAACCACAAAACATGAAAATAACAGAATATTTATTGTTGTTCTTTCTCTGATTTAGATACTCAGATCTGTTTCAGCAGACTTTATTTCGCTTGACCATTTGTTGTCAGTCAGATTCTACAATAAAAGCCTCACAACAAACAGAGCTCCTTCTGAAAACCTCTCTGTATCTGTAACAGGCGTCATGAAAATCTTTGCTCATGCTTCCTGTTTGAATCGACTCTGCAGGTTCATTTATGGTTGTCTAATCTCTCAAACACATGCAGCTCATTATGCTAATGCTCAGTGCCTCCTGCAGTCTGACAAACATAACATCAGCAATATTAAGAGTGAGACATACAGTGGAAACCACTTCCACCTGTCGACAGAACACAGAAACCGTCCTCTGCTTTCCTAAGAGCCCGAGTGTAACACGGAAATACTTCCTGTCATCTCTACGCAGTGTCTTGAACTCACTGTTGCAGTTTGACATCAAC